>CABFOW010005972.1:0-36624 GCA_902141385.1 Timema californicum
TGTTGAATAACTATCTTAACCTCCTTTTGTATTGATTAATTATCTATTTACTATGCTAATTATTTACTTATGCTCTTTTTCAATCTTGGCAGCAGATATACCTTTTTTAATTAAACTTAATAAGTGTTACTGGTCACCTCTCAATGAGGCGATCAGTACACTAGTCTTATAAGAAAGTAACGCCTTCAGCCATGCAGCAAATAAAGCAGGAGAGTTTGTGTATTTTCAATGTCCAAATTATATATTTAGTATTTACCCATATTACAGAAGGATGACATCAATGGAGATCATATGACAAGCAAAGTTGGTGATAAGGTGTAATTTAGAACCATTAACTAAAATTTTTTAAAAAAAACTGGTAAAATGTTATAGTTGACAACAAATGAAGTGGAATTTAGTGATGCCATTATAGGCATAGTTTGTTTTCGACTGTACATGTGAATTGTTCTCATCACTCATCACACCTAGTGGCACCCTATTAACAGACATACAATCAAATGTGAGTTATGTAGAAAGCCTACTTTGTAGTTGGTCAAAAGGGGACAGAGTGGGCGAGCAATCAAGCATCAGTAGGATATCCATAGGAGGGCTTGAGGAAGAGTTTGTGTAAAATAGTTGTTAGTTTTCAATGTCCAAATTATATATTTAGTATTTACCCATATTACAGAAGGATGACATCAATGGAGATCATATGACAAGCAAATTTGCTGATAAGGTGTAATTTAGAACCATTAACTAAAATTTAAAAAAAAAACTGGTAAAATGTTATAGTTGACAACAAATGAAGTGGAATTTAGTGATGCCATTATAGGCAAAGTTTGTTTTCGACTGTACATGTGAATTGTTCTCATCACTCATCACACCTAATGGCACCCTATTAACAGACATACAATCAAATGTGAGTTATGTAGAAAGCCTACTTTGTAGTTGGTCAAAAGGAGACAGAGTGAGCGAGCAATCAAGCATCAGTAGGATATCCATAGGAGGGCTTGAGGGGGCTCGAGCCACCCCTACCGTAGTTTGGGGATGCCCCGAGATCTATGCAGATCTGAAGAGAAAATAAAATGGAGGGAGGGTATTATTATAAGCAGAGAAAACATCAACTCCCACACATCCTTGTGTTGATCCACCCTTGTAGTCCTAATTGATGTCCTTGCAGTCTAGAAAGTGACCCAAGTCCTGAAGATTGCGGGAGGTTCCAAACATCCCAGTTTCACACGTGGTTCCATCAAGGAGTCGCACAGTGGCTAGACATTTACCTATTATAAATAATCGGTGATTTTTGCGACAGTAGACCTATGTCACGGTTAAGCCAACTTTAATTTAGGCCTATTTATTTATTATTTTGTTAGATTATTATGTTTATAATAGTAAAAATATAAATTATCAAGTTAACAAATACCAATAAAAACATTCCAAGAAAGCTTCTAGGTGTATATAATGGTAACAAAATTTTGCCTCCGGCTGTTGGGGCACCTCACCCCCAAGAGACCCTCCCAACCCCCTTTGAACCCACCCTACTTCGCAATCCTGCATACGCTATTGATCATATCAAAAGTAGTTTTAACAAACCTTGCTGGGTGACCTGGTGCTCTAGGGGTAAGGTGTCGGACTTTTGTGCTGGGGGCCCGGGGTTCAATCCTCAGTCCCGGCACAGATTTATCTGATTACCAAACCCTTTCTTCACCACTGACAAGAAGTGTATTAATCACAACTTGTGAATGTGGAATGCCAAGCCTCCACCGTGGTTCGGATTCCACGTTAAGCTGTAGGTCCTCCATTTCATCTCACAATCCCCTTACCATTACACATTAGCGTAAGTGCGTATAACCCGAACGGGTAGTAATACACGGTGCTAGTAATAATAATAATAATAATAATAACAAGCCTTGCTTATCCTGGAAACACTAAATGGCATGTAGCTGATCATTACTAAATTAGTAACCAAACCATGTTAATGTTGAGTGAGCCAACTATAATTATAGCCATCCCGCCAGATCTCTACAAGGTAAGTAAGTGTGCTTGTGACATCACAGATTCAATACATGAGTTATAGCTGGTACTCTCTAACTCCCACTCTACAAACACAAGAGGTGCCTATTATTAAAAATATTGGCGGGCAACAACACGACTGGAAATGTAGATAATTTACACTTTGCAGGGGTGAGGAATCGATTTGTCTGGCCCTAAATCATTGTAGTAACCTCTTTAAGGCTAAGGTAGAAACACCTACACACAAAGTTACAAAAGTAAACAAAACTCTTTCTAACTCAAACTGGTATAGTCATAATCATAAAATGTGACTTTAAATTTGGTGGTTCGTTATGGATGTATTGGCCACTTTTTATGTTCATGACAGTAAATAATATGAGGCAGAGGAAGATATATTAGTTATCTTTTTCATTTTTTATTTATTTGAGGCACTTTCTGAACTGACTGATCACACCAGCAGATAACTTATAAACTAACTTAAATCTAGAACAGACACAAAATCCAGCCCCTAACTGTTGATTCATCATGTGAAAAAGGAAACCCACATTGTGTCAAATATATCTTTTTTGGTCTTCTCAGGAATCAAATCCAGAACCTTTAACTCGGTAGAGAGACACACTATCGACTGAGCTAATGTGTAAAACATTTTTTATGTTGATTTGTTAAACATTTTATATTGGTTTAAAAAAAAGTTATGCATGCAATTACAGAGTCGACAAATTCCAAAAAACTAATTTCATCTTTTAATAACTTTTTCCAACTTACATAAACACAAAACTTATTAGATAGATTGACCTCGAATAAAATAATTAACATTAAAAACTTACCCTAGCAAAGAAATTGGGTGTAAGAAATTACCCCAATATTTCCCCAAGTGCTTCTTGGGGGATTATTTTTTATTTTAAACGCTATCCCAGCAAATGAGATTTTAAGTTTACAGTTAAAATTATTAGGCTGTAATGAAATATATTTTCATTTAATAATAATGTTAATCAAAAGTTCCCACCCTTAACATATTCTAAATTAATGAACAGTTTCAGAACATAAAACTAAATGTATCCTCATGTGTTAGCAAAACTTCTCACACACCTGGGTGAGCATTTATTTATTTGTTGTTTACGAAGAAGAGACTATGACACACCCCTATTGCAAACACATGTGAAATATGACCACTTTGAAAACACACTCTATCTTTCTCCCTTGCTTCTAGAATGAATGGAGCATGGTGCAACCTACAGAAAAATAGAAGTTACTAGAACAATTTCTTTCAAAGTATGTATTCAAAAAGAAGGCTCCTCTCCCCAGTCATTCCACAACTTTACAGAGAAAAATGGTCTACAACGTGTTAAGATGCTTTATCGGGTGTGCAAATAAAATTATTCTGAATAAACTGGACTTAAATTGATACAAAATAAATTTCAAAAAATTAACGTATTTTATATATGTAAACAATATCAATACAAAACCCATATAGTCATCATGACAAACTCCAACCCAGGAGTCACAGAGAAGAGAATCCTACAATCCCCTGAATTCCTACTTCACAGCTTGACTCAACAACATGGGGCCACACCACCAAAACATAATGCTTCAAGGCCCTCTTCTTGCCCAGTTGTAAGCTTGAGTTCATGTTTTTGAAACAATTACTATCTGTATGCAAGGGCATCGCACCAGAGGGGGTTGGGAGTGTTCTCCCCCCTTCCCCCCGAATGTTGGTTAAAAGCTTGAAAGTTGGGAATTCTGTGATATTTGAGATCTGGAGTTGAGAAATTATATGCTTATTTTGTACCCCATTACTTTCTATTACGAAAGTCCTTAACCACAGACTTGTACAGACAAATTTAAAATTTCCCAACTGTTGAGCCTTACTCTATACAAAAAATCCCAACTTTAAAGATCATCAAACAATGAAAGGAGATTCCTTCTGTATGAATTGTAGAAAGCTTAGTTAATCAACTAGTATAGTAGCACTGTTGTCAGTAGGTAGAAACAACGGCTAGTCAGTGTATGCAGAATGCGGTATGGAAATGGATCATAAGGGAACATGAGCTGCAAAGTAGCAAAATATTACTCAGCCAGCAAGGCTTAAAGTGGCAGCATTGTCAGCCAAAGTTTTATTTATGGCTTAGTGTTTTTAGTTGTGACTTTCATGGTAGCTAGACTGTCACAGTTTTATGTAAATTACGATTCAAATTATCATATATTGTACAGCCAATGCCTTAATAAGGACTTTAATAAATTTTGAAGGCATAAATGTAGGGAATGTAACTCAATATTTTTTTGTTTTCTTATCGAAAGCTCTGACTGATGAAATGAGGAGATTGAGGTTAGTGTTAATGTTTGAATTCTATAATACACAATTTTTCTAACAAGTATTCATATTAGTTTGAATTGAACTGATGTATCTTATTTCAATGTTTATTAAAAAAGGCTTTCATGAAAGCAATTTAAATAGGCTCAAATCCACAATGAAGGAAGAAAAGTAATAGGGCTGTGCTACATTGTTACAACTCTTATTATAATTTCTCATTTGATTAAGTAGACAACATTAAACAAAAAATATGTTTTTTTCACCCCTTAAACTTTTCAAATTTGGGATACATTTTTAAATTCGTTATTTAGTATTCAATTTGCATAAAATTTCGTATAACAATGTTGTTTAGATCGCTGATTTCAAATTTGCCATAAGTTATTTAATAAAATTTCAGGGGAAGCCTCTTCACCCTCAAGCGTTAAATTACAATATGTTTTGAATAGTTTATTGACGTACCAGTATTCTCATTTTAGGGCAACTTCCATGGGGTTATGAAGCAGGACATTGGTAGATTGATATCAAAATACTGTAGAAATATCGATACATTCAATTTTTATTGATTTATTTAACAGTTGAAAATGTTTTTAAAAAAAACATGGCCAAATCGCTAATTTTTTGATAAAGTGACGAGCGATTTCTACAGCTCAGGGAGCGTACTAGTTAAATATTGCTTCCAAGCGTGTAATAATAAAGCAATGGTTTCCAACTTGGGGGTCACAACATGTTTTGGGTGGGGTCAAATTATAGAAGTTTTAGCTTTATATTTACTTTTTCAAGGATTTTAATGATTGTAAAAAATGCATAATTCTAATAGAAATGTGAGTTGTTAAAATGCTAAAAACGACCTAGTTACTGCTTAGGTTCCTTTTGGCTATTCCATTCTGATAGCTTCTTGCTGTCTTGTTTATTGTGGCAGCCTTGTAATGCTGCTAGCATAATATAAAATCATCCCCCGACCCCGGGCTTGTTGATTCTCTTTTAGTACATATTAGTCGCATATAATCATTATTATAAGCAATTTATAATGATTAAAATAACCATTAGTGGAAATGCAGGTTTAACATTTTGGTTTGGTTTGTTGGTGAAGGTGAAGTAAGGATTTTAATTCTGGCCATGGGTAGTTTATCCTAATATCTCTCCAAGTAAACAAGGGCACATTTCTTCTTAATGTTACCTAGTTAGTAGTAGATAGTCCGGGCTGGTAGTAATACACACTGGAAAAAACTCAAAAACTAGGATTTGAACGCTTTTAAGTTATCAAAGGGTCGCAATGGCCACAGAGAGTAAAGTTGTGGTCATAAACTACAAAATGTTGGAAACCGCTCTATTAAAGTCAGTAAAATTTTTTAATCTAAAATACATGATATAAATGATATCCGCAAATCTAAATAAATATATTTAAGCTCAATTGATTATTAAGCTCAGATGCAGACAAACTTAAATAAATAATAGTTCAAGTTATATCCTAATGCACCAAAAAAGCCTAACACCTTTAAAAATCCATTGTAAACGAATAAATACATTTAAAATTACAGTTGCCTAAAATTGAAATACTTGAAAGTTGGGAAAAACACTGGTTCACTCCCCCCTCCCCGCCAAATATATATTTTGTTCAATGCTCTTGTTTGTATGGTTGAAAATTCAATGTTCATACATTCTTTTAGCTCTTCCACAACTTGCATCAATAATACTTACTCTTATCTTGCCAAAAACGTTCAAAATTGACAGCTAAAACTCAATTTAGCATATTTTTAAAATTAGCTCGAATTATCTCACCATATATCATCTTACAGCCGATTAACCGGGAAATCAGATACAATATTCTACTTGAACAGGAAAACATTTCAGATTGCAGTTTGGTGCATTATTAATGACAATAACAACAGTAAAATTGGGATGGTTAAAACGTTTTTTCATTTGAGATTAGTTTTTTCTAGGCATTCTTGTATTTAAAAAAAATAACAGTATAGTAATTTCCACCATTTTTGCTAAGTAGAATATGGAAAACCGCACCATGATACAAAGCCTGGTATGAACTGTATTAACTACCTAAGTTAGGTGTTATCCAGGAGTTAAGACGATCTCTCAAATAGCAAAAGTTATTGATTTGCAGCTCACCAAGTTCTAAATTCTAATTTTTTTTGTATCAGAATGAAGCAAGTGATCTTTATACCTGAATATAACATATGGAGTTATTTATATACAGTTATATAAAGGAAAGTGCCTCATATCTATAAGTAGATCTGACACCTTAGCTCAGTTGTTAGAGTGTCTGCCTATTGGGTTAAGGGTCCGGGGTTCAATTCCCACCATGGCAGGAAAAATGATCATTGATTAAATATGGGTTTACCAATTCCCATTGATAAATTAATGGCCAGGGACTGGATATTGTGCCTGTCCTAATCTTTAATTAGATTACAAGGCATATTAAGCTATGACAGGCCTAACAAGCCGGCAGTGGAAAAATATATTACTTGAATTAAAAAAATAACCAAGGCCATAGGCTGAAAACAGTAATGGATATAAAGTAAATCTGTAAATAGATATGATAAAAATATTTAGTTAATAGACCAAATCTAATATGCAAATAATTTTTAGCATGAGCCTTAAAAAAAACTGACACTGTATTGTAGAAATAAACTAATGCGAGAATTTAAAAGAGACACTAAAACAATCCAATGTGTTTATTAAGACTAGAGATAGTACAGCTATGGTAATCGAGAGATACAAGCTTTAAAACAATATCTCAAATGCAATTATGGAGAGCTTGACTTCAAATGACAATTTTAAGCAATTGCTAAAAGTAATTATATATATTTGTGTAGTTGAGGGTGGTGGGTGTAATAAAATAACAAAAAAAAAGGACAAACGTGTATTAATATAATCAATTTACTAATAAATAGTGTTCTCTTTGTAGTTAATGACGCTATAGACATGACAAAAAAGATATAATTTGTTAAATGTCATCAAAAATTAAACCTTTAGGGTAACAACTTTATTTCAAATTCAATTTTAAATGTTTTTCACTTTGACTTAAATAATTGTACATTTTTAAAGATACAAGAATTCCAATTTGTATTCAGAAACTTTAAGATCCAGATTCGAAAAATATAGGATTCGGTTAGCCTATAATTAAAACCAATTTTACTAATGGTGCTTTCCACACCAAAGAAATGCATGTCTCGACAATTAGCATAAGAGTGTTAGTGTCTGAGTGTTTCTCGTGGCCGACCACACAAACTGAGGGGTTGAGAAGGACTAGTCCTGGTCCCTGGCGTAGGAAAACCTAGCCACAGAGAACTGAAAACTAAACACCAGAGTTGTGTATTTGAGAAATACACTACACAAATGAAACAAAATTAGACCATAGCTAGGGAGTGTTAACGATTTTAAAAAGCAGGAACAAAAAAAAACTTGGGCATGCGGGCTGATTAGGACATGTGATGATGCCCTTCAATACTTCAAAAATTGTTTACTAAAAATTAACCAATGCAGAAATAACTCGCAAAGAATAACTAACAATACTGTTTTCAAAAATGTTATCGATTTTCTCCTGCTAGATAAGATGTACGATGGATCCAGCAGTAGACATAATGTTGAGAGACCAGGAATTATGGGTACAAATCGTGTAGTCATACATAAAACAAGGATAAAAGCTAATACGTGTTTCAATAATAGTGTTGGTAAATGTCATTAGTTGCTATGCATAATTTCATGGAATGTACCGCCTTGAACAAATAAAGACAGGAAGCAAAGGACCTTATATATCAAATGTAATTTGTAAGCTTATCCTTTGAGGTTAACATATCTTTTAGTTATTACCTTAAATTATATTTTAGTTGTCTATGTCAGCTTAAGTCATACTTGAGAAACATTATGTCCCAAATAAGATTAATAATTTGGCCGCTCCACTCATATACAATTATTTTGGCGCAGTAAATGAAAAATAATGTGTATGTGTCTCCCCAAAGTTGGTAAGTCAGGAACGTACATGAGCCTGATGATATTAGCGCAGCAGTTAAAGTGACATCTGTATCAGTAACAGGCTGTGAGGTAAATTAGCTTTAATCACAAAAGTGTCACCAAGAAATGGTTATCTGTCATACAAGTTGTTATGGTCAATTTAAATAAAACATAAATAACTCATTAAATAACCATATGTGAGAAGGACGGACTTGCATACTTGATTCAATTATGTACATCCTCGGTTTGATTGTGGAAAAGGCTAATCAAAAATATTACTCGACCTGAGACCATAATCGCTTGTTCACTTTAAGTCATCATCAACAGCCTTCAGGACAATCGCATTCAAAGATAACCAAAACACTTCCACAGCTTTCTACTTGGATTCAACTGGATTTGTATTTGATTTGAAATTCCAAATCTTGATAGTTGAAAGATTTTAATTGTGTTTGATTTGAAATGTCATATTCAATTTGATCCAAGATTCGGATTTAATGGAATGTAATTCCAAATTCAAAACTAGAAGTCAAACTTTTAAATGATTTAACTTTTTATATAAACTAAAATCAATTCATTACTAAAGTATGATTAACAATTTCATTTTAACATTTCAGATGACAGGTCATGTGGCAATATCGACCTTTTACTTGATAAAACCACCTTATATTATTCAACTTGGCAGAAAGTGTGAATTGTGTATTCTATTAAATTATTTGGGAACAATTTTTACTACTACAATTTTTACTAAAAACAATTCAAAATAAATAAACATGATTTACATTCTTTAAATTGAAAAATGACACCTGAACAAGGGAATCGAACATAAGACCTTTAGCTTAGTACACCAATACTCTAAAAACTGAGCTATCCTGGAGTCATCCTGCGCCCAGTGTCATTCTTCCCTCATATTTTAGTGCAGAGTCTGTGATGGACGTAGGGAAATTGTAAGGAACATATGAGTGATCAAGTAAGATCATGAAGTATCAAATAATGCAGAGATTTTCAACTCAGGAGGGCTTTATGCCCACCGCACATTGGACGCATCACAGGCACAGCAGAGGCAAAGGGAAGCACCGCACATTGCACGCAGGGCAGGCATGGCACAGGAAGAGGTTTCAGTAAGACACCGTATATTGAAAAATTTTTAGAAAATAGAGTTGAGCCTTATCACACAAAATTACTGCTGTTCAAGTATAATTCTTTAGTTTAACCGTCAATTGTAAACCACCTCTCTTTTATTAGATTCAGATTAGTGCTACAAAATAGCGGCCATATTGTAATAATCTTAATTGCTATGTTATATTGTTTCAGATTAAAAGGTTACTTGAAATCCATTGCAAAACATATTATAGACCAATGTAACAAGTGAAGTGGATTGGAGGGGGTGTCATTTTCTACTTCCGGTAAAAATTGCACACACACACATAAAAAACATTTTATATTAAAGTTCTCATTTGTCAATAATTTTGATTCATAAACAAGGGGTCTGACAAGAAACACTTTATCATTCATGTAAACCAATTTGATGGCAATCTTTTCCCATAGCTCATCTTTCAGTTACATCCTCATGTAGTCTGGATTGCTTATATCTTACAACACTGGATTATCTTGAACTAACTGGATAAGATGTTCCATCGCAATATTGCACTTTGTGGATGAAACTACGTGATGGAGGCACAGAGGACACAGGAAAACTGTACCACTACTACAACCAGACCGAGGCACAACAGAGTTATTTCTATACTGTAAGCCATAAGAACATGTGATTTACAGAATCTCCTCTGCCTTGCCTGCCCCTCTGTTGCGTCCAATGTGCAATGTCCGATATGCTGCCAAAACTACAATGAAAACTGTACGATGCATATGTAATTATGGATTAAATATAAATAGCAAGGCTAGTATAATTGCTAGTTACGATTATAGCCCCATCTAAATATAATATTTTTAAAATTTAAAAGTGATACGTGGACATGGGACTCGAGCCCAGGAACTTGGGCTTAGTATGCCAATGTTCTAACCACTGAGCTATCCAGGAGTTGTCCCATGTCCAGGGTCATTCTTCACTCACATTTTAAGGCAGAGTCTGTGATGGACGTGCGTGAATCATCAGCCACATATGAGTGATCGATTAAGATCATGAGCTATCAGATAACACAGCCACCTCCGACTCGAGAGGGATTTTTGCTACCAATCATTTTTCAATTTAAAGAATATAATATTGAGATGTGTCTATAACTGAAACTAACAAATATAATAGCTTGGATATTTGATCCATAATGACATGTGCATAGTAAAATTGTTGTTGTACTATTGGCAGCATAAAGCGCTCCCGAGTTGAAGATGCCTGTGTTATCTGATAGATCTTTATCTTAATTGATCACACTATGTACAGTAGCCTCATGGCTTCTTTGGTGCTGACTGACAGCTCACAGCTGACTTCTGACAGTCAACATTTAGGTATACACCCAAATTTTGACCGTCTGAAGTGACAGCTGCTAAACACATGTTTTTGCAGATCATATGGTTCGGTGTAAGGATACATAATTTGGTTTGGTAACTTTTCAAAGTTGTCAGTCAGCACCAAAGAAGTTATGGGGCTACTGTAGCTGACCATTTACACACGTCCATCACAGACTTTACCTTAAAATATGAGTGAGAATGACCCTGGGCATGGGAATACTCCCGGGCATCTAAACTGTTAGAACAGTGTTGTACTAAGCCAAAGATTCCGGGTTCAATTTCCATGTCCAGGTGTCATTTTTCAATTTAAAGAATATGATAGCTATATGTGGCTATAGCTGTAACCAACCAATAAAATAGCTTAACTATTTAACCCACAAACATAATTATTTAGCCTAATACTCTATTGGAATCAGCTTGAAACTTTTTCTCTAAAGAAATCTTAGATTTGTATTAAATTCAAATAATTTCCAAAGCATAATCTTCAATTCAGAATCGTTGAAAATCTCAGATTCAAAAAGGCCTACAAATAAAAGTTTTATTTGCAAGTTGAAATACAAAATAAATACAGTCAGCAAACAAATATTGCTCTACAGTGCAACGCCCCTGAACCTTAGCTTCATCCTCACGTGATGCTACAATGTCAACCCTGGTTATCTTGAAATGTTGCAAGAAAATATAATATACCGTATTGTTTTCATTTAAATCAATTTCCTAAGTTGCAGCGTTATAGCAATGCATCTACTATGCACTAACAAAAATTGTTTCTTTAAGTGTGACACAAATCACGGCAAAGACCCACATAGTTCAATTAGAATAATAACAATAATTAAACACTAATTAAAGCGAGTTAACATTAATGGACCTACTTACCACTTGTTGATTGGCCCGGTGTTTCCAGCACAGGTTTCCTATGAGCCGCACAAGGCTGACCTTGAAACCAAAGGATGGATGTGCTTGAACTATACCACTCTTTTGGGCTGCATAAAGTTCGGACAATTTGTCAATGCTTGAGAAACTGTTGTTGCCTGATTCACTAAGCTCGTGGAAGAACTTAAGCAAATCTAAAAAAAAAAAAAATTAACAAAAAAATTATTCTGGTCTAACAAAATCCAAATCCAATAAACACAGTTGAAAATGAATCTGAAACCAAAATGTTGACACCTCTACACAACAAAGCATTACTAATATTTGTGAAGTTATATCAACTTGTTGACCCCGGCGGTCTTGGGATAAAGTGCTCGCCTCAAGACCCAATATTCATGGGTTCAAACCCAGCCAGGGCCAATGGATTTTTCAATGAGCGAGAAAAATCTGTAGCACAGCTTCCTTCGCAGGGGAAGTAAATCCATTGGTCCAATGTCAATTGTGGCATGTAAAAATATCCTAGAGGGTATGAGAAAATGTCCTTTCCGCCAAAATTTGTACACTTTCACTCTCGTTCATAGAAATTATCGTGTGCTGATATCAGTTAGTTCAGAAAGTGCACATTAAATACCCAAAGTAAATAAAAAATAAAATAAATGACGTTATATTGAGGTTTAAGCTTTATTGTATGGTTAGATTATATGGCACATTAGTAAAGAATTGTGGTTTATTACATTAAAACATAACATCCAACACCACATAGTGTATTTGCTGTAATAAGTGACTACCTTGAATAAAAGAGTTTTAAGATCTTGTCTCAGAGTTGATTAGCCAGGAAACTAGAGACAAGATTATGTTCGAACCATAAAAATTAATGAAGTCCAATTTTCTTAGTTTTTCATTGGATAACTGTGAAATTGGAATCAGTTTAGTAGTTTTTTTCATTTTCAAACAATTATTTTTTTAAATATAATAAAATTGTTTCACTGTGTTTTAGGGGTGTTTGAAGTCCAGTTTCCAATTGCGAAGCAAATTCGAATAGAATAATATGAGATGTTCCTGGAGCTGAATCAAAGTTTGAATATTTAAAGAAAAAAGTTTATTGTTGGATAAAAATATTATACTTTTCATAATTATGTAAATTTAGGTATTAAATATAATTTACAAAATGATAAATTCAAAACATAATTAATATGTTTCATCTTAAATTATAAATTAAGGAATAATCACAAAATGTAATTTAATTAGTTTAGATTTTATTTATGCAAACAATAATTTGTGGTGGAGATAGCAGAATAAAATGGGAAAAAAAAGAGAGATACATTTATGTTTAAACTTTGAATAAATTTTTGCAAAGCTTCGTAGCTAAACGTCTAATCAGGAATTTTACATTCAAATCAAAGTCGAAGCAAACGAATATTTGAAGTGAAGTCAAAAGTTTTTGAAGTTTTGTACACCTCCATTTTTTTTAAGTATGATAGATAAAACGGCTCTAAGATGTGACATCTGGTTCGTGTTGCATGGCCTACCTAAGTTATACATCATCGGTAGGGGACAGAGGGGGTTAATTTAGAGGTGGATGTATTATTTTATATTTAAATTATTGGAGAGTTATGATATTGTAAAACATATTGATTTGATAATATTAGCTTGCTTTGCAGATTTTACATTATTGTTTCTTCAGGTTAATTTTTTTCAAATTAAGTAGAACTAGCCTTTCCTGGAATTATAATTATTATCTTAGTGTTTATTTATTTATTTTCCTTGTTGAAAAAAGCTAAACTCACAAATACAATACTTTAAAAATATAAAATATTACTAGTATGCATAACATAATACTGAATTAATTGTTTTAAGACCCCAGTTATAACTGCCTCAGTGGCATAGTTAACTGACGCGCTAGTTTCGTGTTAAGCTAGACTGCTGACCGGGAGATCAAGGTTCAAATCGCGTTCAGGTGAACTGGGGGTGGTTTTTCCTAAAGGGTTTTCCAACCTCCCTCGACATAAATGTGGGTTCACTTCCTCTATATTCAACCTTTCCAATTCCTAGCCCATTAGCGTATTTAGTACTTAAGCATGTAGCCCGAAAGAGTAGTAGGGCGCAGCACTAAAAAAAAGTGTCAAATTGTATTTGTTTGACTTGAAATAGTATACACTTGTGTTACTTAACACCTAGTTGAGCCATTTTACAAGAATTAATATTGACCTGTGCTACCTATTGTGTTTCAATTTTACTATAACAGGACATTACTTATGTCCACTAAGTTTACTCTGAAAGATAGCAATCTTACCTTGGCTGATTACACTAAGGTTTAGTTTATAAGAGAATCCCATAGTATAGTTCTTCAAGGTAAGATGGCTACAAGTTTAGGATAAACTAAGTGTACCAGTAGTTTATTTCCAAATTTTTACTAGTTTGTACCAACATACTAATCTGTGACTCTAAGATAAAGGTTTATTTTTAGATATACCTACATAGGGGAAAACCTAGTCCAATACAGGATGTATCATAAGATGTGTGACCTACTTCAGTGATGAACAAGAGTCATAAAAACATTGAAAATAAGTTAATATAAACATGTGACCCATTTGACCTTTGGGGGTTTTCAAGTATTACGTAAGCACATTTTTGGCCATTTTAAATCCCCCCATTATAAGCAAATGCCTAACTGCCCCCCTGCCCCTCTCCATTACATAAGATTTGTCGACTTTTTTCATTTGTTCACAGAAATAAATATTATTTCTTTCATGCCCTGAACAGGTAGAAAGACATGATGATAAAAAAATTAAAAATTCACGCAATTTATAAATTGCTGGTAGTTATTAAAATAGAGGTGTAAATTAACCTTATAAAACAGTGACAATTAACACTGGTATACAATGAATTTAAATTTATTTAACAGATAAAATCAAAACAAGGTATAGTAATATTTATAATATTTAGCAACGCGTCTTACTACCCGTTCGGATTATACGCTTTAAGTACTAATTGCGCTAATGGACTAGGAATTAGTAAGGGTGAATTAAAGGAAGTGAACCCGCATTTGCGTGGAGGGATAGTGGAAAACCATTTAGGAAAAACCACCCCCAGTTCAACAGACCGAACACGGTATAGTAATATTTATAATATTTAGCACCGCGTCTTACTACCCGTTCGGGTTATACGCTTTAAGTACTAATTACGCTAATGGACTAGGAATTAGTAAGGGTGAATTAAAGGAAGTGGACCCGCATTTGCGTGGAGGGATAGTGGAAAACCATTTAGGAAAAACCACCCCCAGTTCAACAGACCGAGATTCAAACCTCGATTTCCCCGTCCTCAGCAGTCAAGCTCAACACGACTATCGCGTTAGCCAACTACGCCACCGAGGCAGGTGACAAGTTATAACATTATGAAAGTTTAAGGTATTAATTTACTTTTAATTGAATTTATAAAAAAAAGTATTATTAGCAAATACTTGAATTTTATATTTATTAAAAAACACCCTAAGCTCCATTTAATCTGATGACCAAGGTCCTTGAATCTATGTCTCAACACTTTCAGTTATTGTGTTTATATTTGGTGGGGTTAGGTCACTCAAGCTTTGGATTACTTCTATAAGCTTTTCCACCTCTTCCTCGCTTAGCCACTCAGCATCTTGATTGATGCCCAAAACTGCCCAAAGTCCAAGCGTCTTGAGATGTGCCATCTTTCAATTTTGCCCATCTTTCTTTGTCTTAGGTAAGCATTGTTCTGAACCCTCCAACCTCTTGTCAGCAAAAATAAACAAAGCCCAAACCCCCTCACCCCCTTATGGGGCTTACATAATACTTAAACGAACCCTTTTCCTAGTTATAGTCATGTTTGTATTCCAGTAATATAGAGCTGCTTAACATTATAGGAAGTGTTCAAAATGGCCACCTTCGGCCTGGATGCAAGCTTGCAGTCGTCATGTCCAAGAATGCCGCACACTTTCAAAAATACCAGGTGATTTGGAATGACCAGGAACAGCCCTTAGAACATATCTAGTCAACAAGTCAAGGGTATCGAGTATAGTATACAAACAGTTTAGTGGAACCACATGACTGTAACTCGAAGAAAAGGTCAAATGGGACACAGGTTTATATGAACTTTTCCTCTTTTTGTGTGTATCTCCTGTTCACTGATGAAGTGGGTCTCACATGTTACGATACATATTATTTATACAGGTAAAACTGGTAGTAAATAAACCTATTAAAGAAGTGTTTCAAGATATATACAAGTTGTTGTTAATCAACAAACCCAAGTGGCGTGAGATTTTGAGGAGAGAAAATTTGAAATAAGAAATACATTAGCACTAAATAGTGAAAAAATGTTTTAAATTTTAAAATGACAACCTAGACACGGGAATAGAACTCAGGACCTTTGGCTTAGTATGCCAATGATCTAGCCATTGAGCTATCCAGGAATCATCCTGTGCCCAGGGTTATTTTTCACTCATATTTTAAGGCAGGGTCTGAGAAAATTGTCAGCTACAAATGTGTGATCAATTAAGAACACGAGCTATCAGATAACACAGGCATCGACTCAGTAGTTTTTTTTGCTGCCAATAGAATAATTACAGTTGTTCAAATGAACATAATATCATGATGGATTAAATAGCTATCCTATTATGTTTAGTTATGTTTATAGCCACACCTAAATCACATTCTTTAAATTGAAAAATCACACCTGGACAAGGGGACCAAACCCTGGACTTTTGGCTTAGTATGCCAATGCTCTAGCCAATGAGGTATCCAGGAACTGTCCCGTGGTCAGGGCCATTCTTCACTTACATTTGAAAATAAATACAGAATAAAGTTTTGTTTTTTTAAATTTTAGTGTTTCTGTGAAACACACATATTTAGATACCATTTTATTCTGTTTTTTGCTATTTATATAATTCAATTAATTCGGTAAGGAAGTAAGTAAATTACATGTTTTTATTTGAACATAATTACAAAATTAAAACAATGTTAATTGTGTGTTTAAGAACCGCTAAGATACAATATGCATCTACGAAAACAATCTTTTTTTCTTCTTTTGGACAAAAGGTTTAGCTTCATAAACACCGTAAAAATACGGATCTTAGCTCGTGCTCCCTTCGTTCCCACCTTGATGTCAGACTTTAGTGTTTTCATCAATCATGAAATGAAATTTCTGAGAAGTACTATAGGATGTGTGTTTAAGAACCGCTAAGATACAATATGCATCTACTAAAACAATCTTTCTTTCTTCTTTTGGACAAAAGGTTTAGCTTCATAAACACCGTAAAAATACGGAACTTAGCTCGTGCTCCCTTCGTTCCCACCTTGATGTCAGACTTTAGTATTTTCATCAATCATGAAATGAAATTTCTGAGAAGTACTATAGGAGTGACAGGAATGGATAAGATGAGAAACAAGAGGGTGAGAGGAATAGTTGAGGAGGAACCAGGATTTAAAAGTCACGATTAAGGTAGTCCGGTTATGTGAGTAGAATGGAGAGGGAGAGGATACCAAAGAAGATGTTGGATATTGAAGTGGGGGGCAGGAGGCGAGGAGGAAGATCAAGGGACAAGTGGTTGACGAGAGTGTGGAGGAGAGGACTGGGTCTTGGTGGAAGAGAGGTGGTGGGGAGAAAGGAGACGTTGGAGAGGCTTATGTTCCAAACAGGCCCAACCAGTGGCTTGAAATTGTTCATGTTGATGATGATGATGTTTATCAATCAAAGAATAAACTTACATATGCAATCAACAAGAAGATTTGAATCCTTTTGTAGGTCCTTCAAATAACGATTGTCTCCAGAGGCAGATGCAATTATTTCCAAAAGTTTTGCAGCAACTTTGGGTTCCATCTCTTCCTCAGACTTCCTGCATGGTTGGAAGACACACATCGGGTGGCGTTTAAATTCGTAGATAAGGAATTCAATGGAAGATGTAGGAACATGTGAAGATTTCCATACCTCATCAGGGTCTGATGCTATCATGGCATGTATTGCCTCCAGTATGAACAAATTATGTTCCAATTTTAGTTTGTGGTAAACACTTTTTAAATAGCCCTCCTTCGCGAGCAAAAGTTGAATTGTAAATAACCTAAAGTTAAAATACATAATATTGGTTTTATAGAACTTAAAAAATTTGTTGTTAGTAAACTACCCTTTAATAATTTTCCTACAGAGAACTATTTACAGTTTTATTTATCATGTACAACAATAGCAAGATATGTATTTCTAACAAAAATGTTAGTGATTTTTGGAAAAATGTCAAATCAGTCATCAATTAGTAAACAACTCTTCATTTTTAAAGCTAGAACCAAAATCACAAGTTATCCTTGAGGCATTACCATATATAATATCTAAATATGAATGTGTTTATATACATTTATATTAATTATACTATTGTAGTAGCGATGAAGAAGGTATATTTTATAAGAAATGTATTCACATTTGTGTGGCAAAAGAGTAGGAAATACTTAATGAAAAATAAGCTCAGTACACCCAACACAATGTGAACCTACCTTACATCGGCATTCCAGCCTATTGCAGGAGTGACACTATTCGCCAAATAAGTGAGTAACATGTTATGTAATAGAATTTTGATTGGAGGAACAGTTTAGAAAATAAAGACATATTTTTTGGTGGTCAAGATTACTAATATTTTACTATATTATTAATATATTTTATAGGTATTGGTGGTATGCATCAAACGTGATGGTTGTAGATCATATGACTTGACGTATGAGTACTTTAAAATTGTTTTAGTAACATTTGTTACTGTCAAATAAAGTTCTTTCTACCAAAATCCTAATATAGATCATTCAGAAGAAATACATATTTTTTAAAGTGCATTTAGCGTGTTATTTAAGGAAATACCTCAAGTTAATTTCAGTTTAGTGATAAAAAAAAAGTAAAGCTTGGTTGTGTTATTGAATAGTATTTCATAAAAATACTCACGCAAATTCTGAATCTTTCGTTGCATGTTGAATCAATGCTTCAAGTAAATGCACAGTGTGTTTTTTATCACCAGTACTTGTATCTGGACAACCAAGAAGTATGTTGTATATGACCATAGATGTACAGTTTGTAACTTTAGAATCATTATAATTCAGTAGATCCCTGTAATATAAAACAAAGAATCTCTTAGTGGAACTATAAAGAGTGAGGAGAAAACCGTCAAGAGAAGATATATTATAAATAAAAGAGAAAATTGAATTTTGTTGATTAAATTGACTCAAATATGAGGAATGTTAAGAAAGTAGGGGTCAATTAACTATGGTAGCTGTGTTATGGTGGTGGCCATGTTGGCGAACACCCAAGGTGATAGAATTATTCATTATAAAGTGACAGCTCAAATAGCCCTGACATCCTTGAACGCTACGCGATTGATGATGACAATTTCCTTGATCACATTGTGACTAAAAGAAGAAACCTGGAGTTTGCACACGAATGTTGAAACAAAGCAGCAGTCTGTGCAATGCATGCACACAGGGTCACCAAAGCCCAATAAATTCAAGCAAATGTTGCCAAACAGAAAGGTGATGGCCAATGTGTTCTGGGATCGGAAGGAAGTGCTGCTTTTTGAAACCTAGAATGATGATCCATGCTGTAAGTGTACACTAGCAAAACTAAGATTGGCCATTAAGAACAAAATGTGGGGTCTGTTTGTCATTATCTGGTGTCATCCTCCTGTATGACGATGTGTGACCACACACGCAGCTCGTATGGTCAATCTTCTTGGTTAGTTTGATTGGGAAGTGTTTGTTCATCCGCTCTACAGCCCAGACCTTTCACCATGTGACTACTATTAGTTCTTGCACTTGAAGAAATTTCTTGGCCCACAACACTTTGGGGAAAAAGACAGGCAAAAAAAGGTGGTCTGGGAGGGGTCGAACTGACAGAATGCACGCTTGACATGAGTTTGTACTGAAGCTAGTGCCAATATGTTTGAATTCCTGCGGTGGTAATGTGTAAAATAGCATATATTAATTTTAGCAGTAATAAAAGTTTTTTTTTTTAAATATTTGTTTTTGATGGCCAATTGGCCCTTACTTTTCAAATATCCCAACAAAGTCATTAGTACTTTTTTTTCAGAAGCCATGTGTTCTTTTGCACCACATCTTACTACCCAATAGGATTAGATGCTTAAAAATCAGTTCACATACTGGTAGAGGCCTAGTCATCACATGAGAAAAGTGCTTTTCAAATTACTCATAAAGCTTCACATCAAATTAGTGTTATTCACACGGCATGCACAAATAATCTCCCTACTGATTGGTTTTATAATTTGTATGATTAACTAATGTTAATATTTGACACATAATGATCTATATTGAACAAGAAGATTATTAAATTTCCACAACATTTAAAAGAAATTTCTTGGCCCACAACGCTTTGGGGAAAAAGAGAAGCAAAAAAAGGTGGTCTGGGAGTGGTCGAACTGAGAGAATGCACGCTTGACATGAGTTTGTACTGAAGCTAGTGCCACATATGTTTGAATTCCTGCGGTGGTAATGTGGAAAATAGCATATATTAATTTTAGCAGTAATAAAAGCATTTTTAAAAAAATATTTGTTTTTGATGGCCAATTGACCCTTACTTTTCAAATATCCCAACAAAGTCATTAGTACTTTTTTTTTAGAAGCCATGTGTTCTTTTGCACCACATCTTACTACCCATTAGGATTAGATGCTTAAAAATCAGTTCACATACTGGTATAGGCCTAGTCATCACATGAGAAAAGTGCTTTTCAAATTACTCATAAAGCTTCACATCAAATTAGTGTTATTCACACAGCATGCACAAATAATCTCCCTACTGATTGGTTTTATAGTTTGTATGATTAACTAATGTTAATATTTGACACATAATGATCTATATTGAACAAGAAGATTATTAAATTTCCACAACATTTAATATTGGGATTTTTTTTTCAAATTACCCTAATTGTAAGATTATATACAGCCAAAGAAAATGAAGGTATAGCCATTTGTCTATATTCTATTCAAGCTCATTAGAAACTACAGGAAATCAATCCATGTAATATGTTGGCATGTCCGAGTCTCTCCAATTTGTCTTCTTTAATGCAGTATTCTTGAGTAGCAGGGAGAGGAAGATGGAGTTTAAGAAGGTTGCCAACATTAAAATTTACATGAGGAATAAATGAAAAAGCTCACTGTGTAAAATCAAGTACCAAAGTTAAGCCCCATCCATGTAGAGTCTGTAAGCTTCGCATCTATATAGTTCTTAAGTCCTTAATGGTCTTTAGAAATAGAAATCGCAAATACAATGTCCATATCCTGTGACTCTGCCAACCAATGAGAGTTGGAGACGGCATTCAATTAAACTCTTCAAAAGAAAATTGTCTGAAGCTAAGGGTGAGCAGATTTTATCTGCGAGGCAGACTTTATAAATAATACTAAGGCGAAGTTAAACCTACCAAAGTGACACCACTCTTTTTGAGAGTTTGGTATTTCTCAGAAAACTGTTTCTGAGATGCTTGCTTCCTGATGTTTTTAAATTTTCAACAAATATTTCTGAAATAGCTATGTTCATTATGCTGGAATAGCAATTTAACATGTACTCATTATGATGTTGGTACATTTTTTATGCATGTGTTTGTAGTTCTGTTGATAGTATTTGTTCTTGTCTGATCTGTATTTAGTTTTTCAGTTCATATATATATTCCATTTAATAGACTACTTTCAATCCAGTAATGTTTGATGTTCGTAGAATAAACATTCTATAAACCTGTGGTGGCACATTTTAAGGTTATAGGCCCAGAGTCCTTTAAAATGAACGAACATTTATTATTGTTTGTGTGCATCAAGAATCAACATTAATATTAACCTCTAAAAGACTATCCTAAAAGAAGCCTTGTTAACCGCCATGACAGATGAAGAAAAGTATCGTGTTCCATTAATTATTTGATGGTTCAAACTTCAATAACTGGAAGTTTAGAATGGAAATGCTGCTTGATGAACTCAATTTGCTGGAAGTAATTCAAAGTGATTACCGTATGAAAGTAATTTTCAATGAAGCTGATAGTTCTGAAATCTCGAATAAAAAGACAAAAAAACTGCAGAGTGGAAGAAAAAAGATCGAAAATGCAAGTCTCAATCAGTCAAGAAATTTTCAGACAACGTTCTTGAATGTACCAAGGATAAAGAAGCTGCATTTGAGACATGGCTTTCCCTTATGAATACCTACGCAAGAAAATGCATAGCTAACCAGCTACTTTTACATAAAAGTATTTTATTGATGAAGTTCAATCCATCAAGTGAAACTCTGGAGGTACATTTTAATCGATTTGATAAATTGATTCGTGAATTACGGTCAATGAGTGCTACATTAGAGGAAGTAGATATTGTCTGCCATATTTTAATTAATATGCCGAACGAATACAATGTAATTGTTACTGCTCTTGAGACACTGGCCGAAAAATTGACATTGAGCTTAGTAAAAAATAGGTTAGTAGATGAGGAACAAAAACGATTTTCGGAAGGTATAACAGCAGTATGTAGCACATTCCTTTATGACCCAAGTAAATAAAAAAGTTACACAGAGCCATAATAAACAATCTCAATCTTTTTATCAACAAACTAGGCCTAATCAAAACACTCAACGAAGTCAACTTTAGTGCAAATTTTGTAAAAAATTTGGACATGTGATCTCAGAATGCTGTAAACTTATGAAGAAACAGAGTGAAGATGAAAAGAAAGCCCAGGTCGACGAAATTGAAGAAGTAGAGTTCAGTTTGGCAGCCAACACGTCCTTGGAAGTGGAATCTGTCTTGTTTACATCCTGGTATCTAGACTCAAGAGCTTCAAAACACATGAGCTGTGCTACTTATTGTTATCTTATAACTAATATTCATACTCTCTCAAGTCCTGCGAATATCAAGCTCGCAAAATCAGGTGAAAATTTAAAAGCGACAGAAGTTGGTGATCTTTGTGCGTCTTTTGAGATGGATTGAAAAATCAATGTGATCAAGCTGGGAAGTATTCTTATCGTGCTTGGTCTACAACACAACCTCTTATCAGTCAGACGATTGGATTTCAATGGATGCAAGGTAATTTTTGAAGGTGTAGCAAAAATTTTCAAGCATGATAAACTTGTAGCAGTTGCATCCGAGTATGCTAAAATGTATTTAGTGACATTTCCTGTTCAAAATGCCTGTGCCAATGTTGCTGAGGTAAATTGTACAAATCTATGGCATAAACGACTGGCGCATATTGGCAATACCAGTTTGAAGTCTCTTTGTTAAATGGTTGATGGCATGAACGGTGTGTGTAAACAAAAACTTTCAACTCGGGAATCTTCATGTGAGCATTGTACCCAAGGTAAAATGACTAAATTACCTCATGTAAAAACTCGCTCAACGGCTAAGCGCCCCTTGCAGCTTGTACACAGTGATGTCATGGGTTCAATCAGTCCTACATCATATGACGGTAAGAGATATATACTTACCCTAATTTACGATTAGTCACTTTACCTATGTTTACATGATCAAAGAAAAGTCAGACATATTCGAGTGTTTTAAAAAGTATGAAGCTATAGCAACTGTTCATTTTAATGAAAGAGTAAGCCGCTTAAGGTGTGATGAATACTTATCTTCAGAGATGGGAAAATACTTTGAATTTAAAGGTATACAGTTTGAATATACTATCAGATACACACCCTCTCAAAACGGAGTAAGTGAACGCATGAATAGAACACTAATGGAGCGTGTGTGGTGTATGTTACTAGGAAGAAATATTTCAAAAGATCTCTGGTCAGAAGCTGTGATGACAGTAGTATATATTTTTAAAAGAAGCCCAACAGTAGCCTTGGATTGTAAAATTCCTGCTGAGGTCTGGTTTAGTCAACATCCGAACTTGTCAAAATTGCGTGTTTTTGGCTGTATTGGCTATGTGTGCATCCCTAATGAGCTACTTAAAGGGAAACTGAGCAATCGTACCCAGAAGTGCATCATGGTTGGCTATTGCCCCAATGGCTATAGGATGTGGAACCCTGTCACAAGAAAGATTGTTTTGGCATGTGATGTGTTTTTTGATGAAATTGCCACATGGAGTGGAGAGAATATCACATCCCCAGCAGTGAAAGTGCCACTACTTTGTGAAACAGTTACCATTTCATCAGAAGGAAGCCTATCTTCAGGCGAAGCCAGTCATGAAGAGTTGGACAAATAAACGCCTCCACAATCAGATGAAGGTGAACTTCATCGTAGCTCACGGCCACGCATGAAACCAAGCTATTTGCAAGATCATGTAGCATTTGCTATGAATGCAGAAAGCATTCTTGACAATTTGCTTTAAGATTTTGATGTCAAGAGTAGACCTGATGAGAGGAACTGGATGCTTGCTAGCTGTAGAAGAAGAAATGAACTCCCTCAAGAAAAACTACACCTGGGAACTAACTTCATTACCCCCTGGTAGGAAAGCTATCTCCTGTCACTGGGTCTTCAGCATCAAGAGACATCCAGATGGTAATAAGGATTGCTATAAGGCAACGTTAGTGGTTAAAGGTTGTCAACAGAAGAAAGGTTTCGATTTTAGTGAGACCTATGCCTCAGTAGCACATGTGACTACTGTGAGAACAATGCTAGCCATCATTAATCAAGATGATTTACATGCATGTCAGATGGATGTGAAGAATGTATTTTTGCATAGAACCTTGTTCGAAGAAGTCTACATGCAACAACCCCCTGGGTTTTTAAATAATTTAAAACTTGTTTGTAAGCTCAATAAATTATTTTATGGCCTCAAGCAGGCACCCAGAGAATGGAACAAGTGCTTTGACACTTTTCTTAGATCACTTGGTTTTAAACCAGTGCAAAATGATCCATGTCTGTACCTACATGTTGTCAATGATACCAAGGTCTACATACTGATTTTTGTTGACGATTTGATCGTCAGCAGTACTCACATACAACCTCCTGAGAAGTTCAAAGCTGCACTTCAAGCTAAATTTGGCATGAAAGATCCGGGTGACTTACACTTTTTTCTCGTAATAAAAATTGAGAAAAAAAACGATGATATATATATCTTTGTCAACCATCTTATATCAAAAGACTTTTATGCAAATTTAACATGGAAACCTGCAAAATAGCTAAAGAACCAATGGAGATGAAACCTCCAATTGATGATGGCGGACCAACCTCTATAATTGGCATCAAGCCATACAGAGAGCTCATAGGCAGTTGGATGCACTTAATGTTATGCACCAGACCTGACCTGAGTTTTTCTGTCAATTATTTCAGCAGGTTTCAAAGCTGTGCAACTAACACTCATTGGGAGTCAGTGAAGCGCATTCTTCGCTATTTACAAGGAACTTCACACCTAGCCCTGCAATTCCCTAAAGAAGAAGGGACACCCCTAATTGCATATGCTGATACATATTGGGCCAACGATTCCAGTCGTAAGTCAGTATCTGGATTTCTTCTGAAAGTTTTTGGTTCAACTGTATCTTGGACAACTAGAAAGCAGTCCACCATTGCCTTGAGTACCTGTGAGGCAGAATTCATTTCACTTGCATATGCCTGTACTGATGTCCTGTGGCTACGCAGTCTACTACTGAAGCTGGGAATCAACCCCAAAGTGCCCACCATATATGAGGACAACCAGCCTGCCATCAAGTGTCTTGAGAAGTGGGAACACAAAAGATTGGACGTGAGGTATAATTTTGTAAGCGAGTTAATGTGTGATGAAGTTGTAAAGATTGAATATGTACAGAGTGAATTTCTAATTTCTAATATTTTAACCAAAAGTTTAAATGTTACTAAGTTTAAACAACTATGTAAGTGGCTAGGAGTGAATGCATCATAAAATAGGCTATGTATTCCTCCATGTTCACAACAGTTACCTCCCTTCACACCCTTGTTTCTTGCACCCACAATTAGGATCCATCAATGTTTAACAAATTTGTCTCCTCTCTGTGCACATTTAAAGCATGTTAAATTGAGGTGAAGTGTGGTATAGCAATTTAACACTTATTCATTATAATACTGATACATTTTTTATGCATATGTTGGTAGTATTTGTTCTGGCCTGATCTGTATTTAGTTTTTCAGCTCATATTGATATTTCAGTTAATAAACTACTTTCAAACCAGTAATGTTTGATGTTTGTAGAATAAACATTCTATAAACCTGTGGTGACACCTTTTCCCATAAAACTATCATTTTATTTTAAATTTGTTTCCACAACACTGGATGAAGCCTTTCACTGTCATTATTTTTGTGTTTTTTTTCATTTCTATGTGAGCACGCATATTTACTTCACTGTTATTGGTAGTCCTTAGCAGTCCATATCGACTAGTCCTAAGAAAGTTAAAGTTGAGTCAGCTTCTTCGGAGTGGTAAGGACCAAGGACTTTAGACAGTGCAATCTATTAGTGTGGACTGTGGAATCAATCTCTTCTGGAGTTTTATGCACTCTACAGATAAGAAATCTGTAGACGGGGCTTTAAAATACCTACATTTTTAGACTTAACATTAGAATGAAAAAGCAGACCTTTATGAAATAAAAAGTGTATGGTAATGCAACCCTAATTTTCAAAATAACTGGAGGTGAAAGATAATTACATCAAAACATCAGAAAGCTTCTTCCAGACAATAGTTTGATTATTCAGGTTGTTTACAATTAGGTTCCCCAAAAACTGCACACCAACTTGAACAACAATTGTGTATATATTGTCTTGCAAGCGAGAGAGTGATTGTAATATTGTTTTGGTATCGTCGAGAGCTGTAGTTTTCTCAGCAATCACTGTCTGAACTTCACTTGCATCCACACAACTGTTCCTCAAAGAACGAAAGCATTCTTTGACTACCGGACATACAGCTGGGTGATTAGTTTCTATTTCTGCAGCAGCAGTGTGAAGCACTTCAACCAGCAAATGTAGATCAACCAGAGAGATGTTCTCACTGGAATAAAAAGAGTTAAGTGTAAATTTAAGTAGGCCTAGGACATTGGGGTTTATGTATGAATTGTTTCAATTGACAAATAGACATAAATAGATTATAAATTTTTCATAAGGCACTAAGATCATGTTAAATACAGGTTTAGCAAAATGTCACTTTGTAGTGGCAAACACTTTAAATATTATTTATCACTGTTTGCTGATAAAGTGAAAAATTATTATGTGCCAAGAAAACTGTAAAGATCAGTTTCTACACTTAAGTTTCTCCAAACATAGTGTATGTTAATGTAGTGCTTGTTAAAATTATGTAGGCCTAACATTTTGCAATAAAGTGAATATTACTACATTACCTACTTAGTAGAACTTTTTGGTGTATTTATTACCAGACAAATTATAATGCAACTGTAGTGTGAGCTCTTCTCCTCACAAAATACTAACAACATTTTCAAACAGCCAGAGAAAGCTATCAAGAAAATTTTGACAATAGCACAGTAAATAAAAATAAAATGTGCATGGCTCAAATTAAATAAATACGTTAACAAATAAAAGGGACATTGCACAAATAAAAAAACACATAAAACTAAGTGAAAGATTCACTCTTATGCTGGAAATGTTCTCTGATGATAAGCTAATAAATAACAAAGAAATATATCATAAAAATCAATTCAAGAAGCTAGAACGCTAACATATAGTTTTGGGAAACTTATTTAAAAAAAACACACAAACAGCATTGTTAATCGTGCAACTAACACAATTTAATAGCCAACATTTTAAAATTATTAATAATAGTTTATTAAATTAGAGAGTTATTACTCAAATAACATTCACCATAAAATAACTTGTTTATCTTCACATCAAGTTGGTTATGTCATCGGTGTGCAATATAATCGATGTGCAATAACAATGAAAGAGAATCAACTTAACTGAAAACCAATGTTAAATGTTGATAGTAACAGTATTAACCATTCTAACATGTTATGGTTAAGACTTAGATGAAAACTTAAGATTAGCAATATAAAGTGAAAGGATATAATACACTGATGAATTTATAAAATGTTAAAAATTATTAAAAGCTTGAAATTGATATACTTTAATGTATCAATAACATCATCAACAACAAATATTAGACCATAAGTTGACATACAAGTCAAAAAAATAACATATAAGATGTATTAAAATATCTAGAACAAAAATTGAGGATAACACATAGTTTACATTCCAACACTGATGTTGAATGGTTAAATACAATTAACCTCATGGGTATAGCGTCTTTCAAAGTGATACAAAAGAATGTGATTGTAAAGTCTTGGACTGTGATTACAAGTTTGGTAATTAATATAGATTAAAAATAGAATCTGAGTCTTATTCTTGTTTAGTCCCATTACTCCTTTAGCAGGTAATCGGTGTTAAAAATAAAGCCGATTAAATTCTTTCCGACATGTTTCGGTACAATTATACCATAATCATGGCCACTGTAAAATGAAATTAAAGACCATTAGGAAGACTGCTAAGAGTGAAAAACAAAAAAATAACATTATAACATAGACTAGTATTTACTTAGTAGAGGCAATTTGGGTTTTATTAGCAAGTAATTAATAACACACCATTTAATCAAATAATGATAATTAACTAAGACACGATCATTAGTGTGATATTTTAATACATGTTTTTAAGTTTCCTCTCTCATAGATGTGGAGTGAAACTTTACACTAGGTACCAGTATCTAGTTTAGAATTTTTTTTAATACCTGGTTTTACTACTCATTCTGGTTATATGTTGTTTAGAAATTAAACCGTTCCCAGCAATGCATGATGTTTTCCTGTCACATAACATAGTAAAATAAACAATGTCTAACCCAAGGAACCATTATTCATATATAATATTGATTTGTCTATTACCAACCTGTGTTTATTGTGCCATTTTATTGTGTTGTTGTATGAATAGCAGTTTTCCAAAAATATAATTGAATTTTAGACCCAAATTTAAAAATAAATAAGTGAAATATATTTTTTAAATACATTTTACACATTACAGTAACTTAAATTATGAATTTCTACATTTAATCCTTTCAGGCTGTTACTATGCTTTCATAATTTAGTCACAGTGTACCCTATTTGTTATACAATTAAATATTGCATAATTGTATTTTATAATTTATCAATATATTATAAAGTAATTATTAATAGTCCATGCTAAACTCCACAAAATGTATTATGTTATGTTCACTATATTTATTTAGCACCGCGTCTTACTATCAGTTCGGGTTATATGCTTTAGTACTAATTACACTAATGGATTATGAAGGTTGAATTTAGCGGAAGTGAACCCGCATTTGCGTGGAGGGAGACTGGAAAACTATTTATGAAAAACAACCCCATTTCCCCCAACCGAGATTCAAACCTCGGTCTCCCCGTCCTTTCCTTTTAGTTAAATGCGACTAGCTAACTATAATCCATTCACCGTAGGAATTGACATCTGAAAGGCCTTTTTCCCTACCATAAATCTACTATATAGTAGGATATTGGTAGTAAAAAAGACCTTTCAGAGAGTAATTCCTACCGTGAATGGAATATATGTCACCAAGGCGGGTATGTTCACTATAACCTATTGGTTATATCATATGTATATTATATTATCTTTTAGTATGTATTCACAGCTTAGATTACATAAAATCCAGAATGATCAATATTAAGTCTCTGCCTCACTACAAACTAAACTAATGCAAAGGGAATTTAAGTGAAATACATTTTCACCTTTTCATAAGAAGATTAGGAAAGTATTGCAGTTCTTCTGTAATAGCATGCCAATTATGATTTGTAAGATGTGAAATTATTTCTTTAGTGTTTAGTATATTATCCCTAACAGAATTCATTTTAATTTAATTTGTCAATGATTATCAAGTTAAAATAATTGTCACTACATAAGTAATATAAACAACAACAAAAGATATCCGAGTCGTGAACCGTGTTTAATACAAATATCATACGAAAATAGGTATAAGCTAACGAAATAGAAAAGTAATTGAAAGAGATAGCGCTTCAAGTGAATGTTATTATAACTAAATAGATCGACTACGATTGATTGGTATATCTGAGCTTATTTCTGTTTTTAACATTTGAGACAGAAATATGAAGCAAATGTTATTTATTCAATATAAAACATCAAAAGGTACCTAACTATGATGACAATATTTTAATGACTTGTTAGAAAATTTACCTCTCCAGTTGTTGATCTTTATCATAAACTTGGTAGCCAAAAAAAATTATCACTATACAATTCCTCAAGTTTGCTTTAAATAAGTTTACAGACATGAGCTCCAGTTATCCTGATAATTGCCTACTTTTTTTTTTACAATTCCTGTTTTAGTAGCAACAGCAGAAAGGACATTTTCTAGGTTGAAGATCATTAAGAATTACCTACGGAACACCATGGAACAAGATTGCATGTCACAGCTAGCCCTCTTCAACATTGTAGCAAAGATAGCCGGGAAAATGGACGTATCAGTCCTGATTGACGATTTTGCTTCTATAAAGACGCAGAAGAAGAAATTTTAAATATTAAGGTTAAAAAGTATTACTTTATTCTCATGGTTATACCTTATGATGGGCTCTATAATATTCTGTAAGTATACGTATTTTCAGATATATGCATTTTGTTTTAGCATTATATTTTATTTGACCGTTGGGGAAGGCGGGAGTCTAATGTTAATGTTTGCATCCGGGACTTTAGTTTGTAGTTACGCCACTGTTCCGACCGGATTCACCTTCCTCTTGTGTTTCTCTTGAAGAAAAAAAAAATTCCACCCTTTACGTAATCAACAAACGAAGTTAAGAAGTCCAATCAAATAAAGCGCTCTATAGGATAAGAGGTGCTGCCGAAGGCTTATATCTTTGTGTAAGCATTGTCATCATATATTTCAATATTGAGAAAGTTTTATCTTCATTGTAGTGGTGCTACTGTACAAATAATGTCAATAAAACAAATGAGCTTATAGCGTTATTTCAGCGATTTCTACAGATATGAGTGACTGAGCGTATTTTGTTAAATTTTGTGTTTAATGTTTTGCTAGTTTACGTTTACTCAAATTATTGTAACCTAACATATAATATACATTTCCTAAACGTGACTATTTAAGGTGATGAAAATGTATTTGTGTTAGACGTAGACATATATTTAGAAACTAATCAGTCTTCAAATGTTTATTTTACTTGTCCAACAAATCCCGGTTTCTGAATGTGTGGAATAATTAACCCGGCTATTATGTTGACAAATATTGTAAAATATAACCCGTGTAGGCTTAAAAGAAAGCGCCACCAATAAATCAGTATCGGCTATATACTATTTGAGGCACTGCTGCTCCCTTCAGTTCTTCCACCACTCATTAATTGACTTAACCCATAACCAACTTATACTTAGCCTACTCAGATATTTATATTTTACCAATATTATACTTTCATAGACCAAATAGTTTATATTCACAGTGCAATAATAAAAAAAAACAATCCAATACATTAAAGCTTTGTCCACATAGGCCTACTATATTTCTACTCTATCGTCCCATATTTTAAACGTGTACAAAAATTCTCATGAATTAGGGATTGGTGCTCCAAATATTGTGAAATTATTCGTAGATCAACTAAATTCATCAAAACAAAATTATTTCAGCGAATTTGATAAAATATTGAAATTTTCAAGGAATTGCTTCTATTTTGCCACCCCGTTCTACTACCTGTTTAGGTTATACATATCTTAAATATTAAAATGGGTCAGGATAAAGAAAGGTTGTATTTAGAGGAAATATTTAAACTGTATTTGTTTGAACGGAAACAAACAATTTAGAGAAAACCACCATCATTAAACCCATCCAGGTTTCAAATCTCGACTCTTATCATTTTAAACTAGACTTGGTGAATCTGACATTGTGACTGTCACATTAAACCAGTAGTTTGAGGTTTAATCCCTCATACAAATGTAAATAAAATGTATTGTGTTTGCATATAATCGACTGATACTACCCAAGTTTTAATATAGATGACTAATGTGCCAAGTAAATAAATACTGTATTGTTGTGTATTTAGAGGCATGCTGGATAGTATGATTTATACCAAATAGGCCTTATTACTAAACTGACTCTTGGTGCCTGAGCTATAGGCCTACCTTAAAATATTTAAATTAATGATTGATGATATTCTTTAAATTGAAAAATGACATGTAGGCATGGGAATCAAATTCGGGAGCCATATATGGGTGTCATTTTTCAATTCAATGGATAAGATGTATTTAGATGTAGCTATAACTATTTAACAAATATAGTACCAATAGCTTAGCTATTTCATTGATCAAATTATTAATGATATTAATAAACAATGTGTTTATTTCTAACATATACAAGTATAGAACTTCAATTTGTCATGCCTTTATGGTGTGTTTACATTTATCAAATTAATCTTAAATGTTTCTTCGTGGAAATTATATCATAATTTTTATTTTATGTTATCAATATTGAATTCATCCTTATGTCTGTATGCACATGAATACATGCACCACACTTCTACAAGTAAATAGATCAATAAACTATTTTCATAAAAATTATTTGTTTTTTCTTAGATGTTTCTCACACGCTCAGAATATGACAGAGGAGTGAACACGTTTTCTCCAGAAGGAAGATTGTTTCAGGTAATTGTAATTTGTAGCTTATAAAGTGTTAATAATTTAGGTACTCTTCCCATAAAATTGCTGTAAGTGGAACACTGAAAGAACAACTTTCTCATAGATATTATTTTTAAGTAGGCTATTTGGGTCAAGTTTATCTCACACAAATTATTTCATTTCTTATGTCCCTAGTCTCAAGCAAGTTTTATTTTGATAAATGCCACATAAATTAAAAACCAAAAGGGCCTAATCACTTTACCCACTCTGGCATAATAAATGTTAAAATCGATTGGCTCTGTTTAGTTTTTATTATCATTATTTTTGATTTAGTTTTTATCATTATGCTGTCACTGAACCAATTGAGAAATACAAAGACTGGCAAGAGAGTGATTTATCTTATCTGGAAGTTATGTCACTGAACCAATTGAGAAATACAAAGACCGGCAAGAGAGTGATTTATCTTATCTGGAAGTTAAATTTTTAAATAGTTTGAATCTCGGTCAGGCCAACTTTGGTTTTCATTTCTCTCCTGAAATTGGATTACCATTTTTTATAGACCTCTTTGTGCAGTTCATCAATAAATGTTCTCATTCATACATTTTTAGATTACCGTTTTCAGACCTTGTGTTAAATTTTCAATAATAGAGACGATAATGTTCTTCTTTACCATGGCTTGCTGCTATCATTACAACTTTATGATCAAAATGAGCATTATTTCCGTTAGTGATCACACTGACTAAACATCAAAATCGACTAGTTTAGTTAGCCATTGATGGAGAGGTCAGGGTTTGAATATCTGGTTCGCCATTGATGGGGAAATCAAGGGTTGTTTTTCCTGAATTGTTTCACCACCCTCTCCATGCAAATGTTGGTACATTTCATCTAAACACTACCCACTTCATCTCTACCATGTACAGGGTTGAAAAAAACCAACCAAGTTTGGTTATATTGGGTTTTATTGGTTTTTTGGAGTTTAATTAAAGATATTATATATATATATAATATGATTAAACCAATAATATATATATATATATATATTATATGATTAAACCAATAATTCAAATATATTAATTATTCGAGATCAAGAGAAACACATTTTAATTTTAATACAGTAAGGAAAGGAGTAATAAGAGACACAATAAAGGAAAACAATAATGCAACATTGTAATGTAATTCTTGGCAATAATACTATATAAGTTAGCAAGTTGAAAAGGGTGTAAACAATTACATCACATATCCATTACATTACGTTTTTGGTACATATACATTACAGGTCCATCACATCACTTATCCCCCACCTCTACACAGAGCTAACCCTATTCTGATGTACAACCAATAGGAATGTAGGGTCAACTGACTCCCCTTGTGAGGGGGAGAGTTTCTAGATTGCCAGAAATCTAATGGCCTTAAAAAAAACTTGGGAAACTTGAATTTTTAAATTCAAATTGCTATGGTGCAATGAAAAGCAAAGATGAATTCATAAAATAAGAATATAATCTACAACTTAAAAATATACCTTTTTATCTAGACAATTTTTGGCCTTAAAAAAACTTGGGAAACTTGAATTTTTAAATTCAAATTGCTGTGGTTTAATGAAAAGCAAAGATAAATTCATAAAAAAAGAAAATAATCTACAACTTAAAAATATACCTTTTTATCTAGACAATTTTTTCCAGAGAAGTAAAAAACAAAATTATGGCATATTTATTTTAGGAGTGTTGTAGATCCAGTTGCCTAGGCATCTCAGCTATGATGAAGTTTATTTAAGTTTTGTTTAAGTTACACTATTCTTTCAACTATCCCCACCTTCATAGTGAGAGTTTGAGGTGAGAGTCAGGCACACTATCCTTGTAACCAGCCATAACTTCAAAGTGAGAGTGAGCTGAGACACTACACCTAGAAAAATGTGATGTAATGGACACGCATTGTATTTGTAACACGCTGTAATTGTATATATATACACCCCTTCATTCCTATTGGTTGTATGTCAGAGTAGGGTTAACTGTGTTTAAAGAAACACGACGTGATGGACCTGCAATGTATTTGTACCAAAAACGCGATGTAATGGACACGCAATGTAATGGTGGTCTCCTGGGAAAAGAAACTGTTTGTGTAGAAGGAATAGAAAGAGGTTGTGAAGTGGAGACCATGCATCAAATTAATGGCAAGCCAGCTGCAGAATTTATTTGTTGCTTTCTTTACTTAGAGATAAAAGGTAAGAACTTTTGTTTTCTAATTTGATTTTTTGACAAATTATTATTTCTAGGCCCTAGCATTAATACATTGTAGGTAAGTTACTTTAAAATTATATTACTCCAAGTGAGTTGCTAGTTGAATGTATTAATTATGTTCTTCAACCAATTAAAACATATTTCATAGCTTAGTCTATTGTATAAAATCTGTAATTTCAAAACTTGTGTATAACACCTTCTACAAATCAATGTATTATTATTGGGTTTGAACCAAAATGTTTTCAACAGAATAGCTAACCATTTTAAAAAATTCACTAGAAAATTTTTTTGCATGTAAAATAAAAGTTTTTTGGGGGGGTGGAGGGTGTTGATTAGATATTTAAAAAAACTCAGGTGGGTTTTTTTGGGGGGAGGGGGGGCTGGATAAACTTATAACAANCCAAGTGAGTTGCTAGTTGAATGTATTAATTATGTTCTTCAACCAATTAAAACATATTTCATAGCTTAGTCTATTGTATAAAATCTGTAATTTCAAAACTTGTGTATAACACCTTCTACAAATCAATGTATTATTATTGGGTTTGAACCAAAATGTTTTCAACAGAATAGCTAACCATTTTAAAAAATTCACTAGAAATTTTTTTTGCATGTAAAATAAAAGTTTTTTTGGGGGGTGGAGGGTGTTGATTAGATATTTAAAAAAACTCAGGTGGAGTTTTTTTGGGGGGAGGGGGGGCTGGATAAACTTATAACAATCCTGCTGCCATAATATTGCTAATATGTGGATAACATAACCCAGACAAAAGGGGAAAGAAAGTAATCTCTTATTTTTATTTATTTATTCTTTGTATTAGGTGGAATATGCTATCGAAGCTATTAAGTTGGGCTCCACAGCTATTGGTATCTGCACATCAGAAGGTGTAGTGCTGGCTGTGGAGAAACGAATAACCTCGCCTCTCATGGAACCTACCACCATTGAGAAAATTGTTGAAGTAGACAAGCATATCGGTAAGTTATTTAGCAGTCTGACATCCTAGCTCAGTTTATAGTGTGTCTGTCTCCTGAGCTAAGGGTCCCGGAATATATTCTTGGCATGGCTGAAAAAATTTATCATAGTGATGAATTAACAGCTGGAGACTGGTTGTTGTGTCTGTTCTAGATTTAAGGTGGTTTATAATATGTCTGTTGATGTAATCAGTTAGTTCAAAAAACACGCACACTAATTACCTCAAATAAATGGCTATAAAAAAAATTCAGCACAATTCAGTTATATAACAATATTTTAAGAAAATCATAAATATCTATCCTTGCAAGTCTAGTAAACCCTGAATCGATGTAAAAATCTTATTTATTTTTAAAAGGAATGCAAAGAAAATGTCAGTTTGTAAACAAACAAATTAAAAACCACTCGAGGATACTAATGGTTGTCAAATGTATCATCAGTTAAATAAGTTATTTGTTGAGCATTACCTGAAAGAATAAAATGTAAGATAAGAATTTCTCTCCTAATTTTTTTTATAACTAAATTGTCTCAGAAGCCCACATATTTTCAAAATATATGACAGTTGATGTAACATTATATATATATATTTTTATTTATTTGAGGTATTTAAAATGCACTTTTTGATTCGACTGATTATATCAGCACAAAAGAATTTCTATGAGCGAGAGGGTCTACCAATTTTGCTGGAAATCTATTTTCACATAACTTCCAGGGTTCTTTTACATGCCACAATAGACAGACTGATGGCTTTACTTCCTCTACAAAGGAAGTTGCGCTATAGATTTTTATCACTCAAAGAAAATTCATCAACCCTTACTGAGTTTGAACCCACGATTATCGTGTCCTTAGATGAACACGTTATCTACCCCAAGACCACTAAGCTCAACTGTAACATTGTTGTTTAGCGAATAAGGAATATCTGGCCTTCTTTTTCTTTGTATCTGATGAGCTAAGAAAAGGTGGTATTTGCCATTGTAGCTAATCAAGCTGATCTTTGATGCCAACTATGTTGAATCATTTTAATTAAATATCCTTAAATTGAATAAACCAAACTATTTATTAATAACCTAATTTGAGCATTAATTTAAATTTGATTGCTACAAAGTAATATTCTTCAGACTCTTTATCTACCTAGTTACAGTAGCCCCGTGGCTTCTTTGGTGCTGACTGACAGTTCACAGCTGACTTCTGACAGTCATCATTAAGTATATACCTAAATTTTGACTGTCGGAAGTGACAGCTGCTAAACACATGTTTTTGCAGATCATATGGTTCGGCGTAGGGATA
>CABFOW010005973.1:0-18580 GCA_902141385.1 Timema californicum
TACTAAACTTCATTGTTGAGAGTATTAGTTGGAGCGTGAAAATTCAGATAAATTTTAGTTTAAATAAATTTAACAACAATAACAAAACGATAGTCACTGAACAATTAACACTTTCAGTTGATTGAATTAATATGCAACGATATCAATCTTGAGTAATGTGAGTTGAGTATAAAATTAATTATAAAACACTTGATAATTGTTAGAGATAAAAATGCACATACACACGAGATTATTTCTTAGTGCAACAATGAGGTTTTTTTTAAACACTGAATTAGCAAGAAGATAAAAAAAATAATGTTATTTCCATAGCGCGTGAACACTGTTATCCGTCCCGTAGGACCAAAATGTATGAGCGATCTGTCTCTTTAATGTAGCTAAGACTAAAAAAAAAAGTAATTTGATTTCGGAGGACCAGTTTTAGGTATACTAAAACAGAAACGGGAGATGAATGTTGATTTAGAAAAAAAGGTGTATTGTGTAGAGCCTACCTTGGAGGGGTGTCGTTGACTGGAGATCCTAGAATACCTGTGAGTGATGGTCTTGATCTTCTTGATCCGAGGATGGGCTTCTTAAGAATATTAGTTTGCGAGAGGAGCTCCCCTAAACACTCGCGTTTACTGAGTACATATTATATCAAATAAAAATACACAAATCGAACATTATTAACTTATTATCTATGAAGAGTCGAGCATTAAAATCACTTTCTACATGTTTTTTTTACGAGTTCATGTTCAAACAAAACGAGCCAGAGGGTTTCATCGAGTTGCGATAGAGATTGGAATCCAATGACCACTGTTTAAGACGGAATAAGCGACAGGTGTGATAGGGTTTACTTGGGTGTAGAAGGAGGGGAGAGGGGTGGCTAATTCCAAGAAATCTGCAGGCACACCGGGTTAAGTGAGTGGGAATAGGGGTGGAAATAACCAAGTGAAACTAGCGGATAATGAAATATGCAACAAACTAGCGATTCATGAAATATGCAACAGTCTCAGTTATGAAGTTTGACTGAGATCCATATTCAAACAATGCTCTGCAAGTAATTGAGGTCCCTTTAGCACCTACAATATCAATCAACGCTGTGGAGAGAAGAGCCTGACTTGGTTTTTTGACACTGCCTGAGGAATGAGCTACAGTCACTGATGATTGTGACTACAAGTTGGGGTCAATACAGTGATTATTTTCATTGCTGAGCGATATTGATTTTCTATCCATTGTTGCATTTTTAGCAAAGTGTAATAAGGTATTCTGTGATTTGTCACACATTTTGCAAGAACCTGACTTGCATTGACCTAATCTATGACCTGGCTTGAGGCAATTCAGACATAAATTAAGTTTATTGACCTGTTTGAATCTATCTTCAATATACATTTTCGAGAACTGTTCACAATGAAACAATGGATGTTGAGCATTGTATATATTACATGCAGCATACTGTGACACTAAAAGTATGTTTCCGATTTATTTGGAGCCTGAATTCGCTTTCACGAACAGCTTATGTGTATTCATTATTGTTTGTGGTTTGCTATTTTGATGACGATTAGTTGAAAGTACCTGACACCTATGCTAGAAAAACTGTGTAATGTCAGACATTGTTGGTAGCTGATCTGATGAGGCCATGCAATGCCATTCACGATACGTAGTCGTGTCTAGTTTGGAACCAAGTAAGTGAACAACTAATGTGTCCCAACTATCAGTGAGTTGATTTAATGCCTTAAGAGCTCTGATGTGTCTTAGAGTACTATCAAATAACTTTCTCAAAGAAGTGGGTGATTCTCCACCTTTGGTAGGTCAAAGAGAGGCTTGCCGTGTTTCACAACACTCATTTTCTTGTTTTAGAATCGTTATTGTACTAAATTCCATGCTACTGTGTAGTTATATGACGTCAGTTCAAGAGAATGAATGACACAGGCTGCATCGCCCTTCAAAGACGAGAGAAGATAGTGAAATTTCTGTGTATCAGCTAATGATTCATTGTTGTGTATAAGTGAATTAAACACTTCCAAAAATTATAATCTTCGTAACTTATATTAAGAAAAGGCAAATTTATGGTTAGAAGTTTGACAGACACGTTTTTTGTAAATCTGTTGTGGTAGTTGATCTGGTGTCTTGGGAGTGTGTTTGAATAAATTCTTCAACTGATGCCAATAAATCAAAATACGTGTTCTCAAAATGTCATGTTCATTTAAATGTAAGTCACTGTTATCAATCAATTCTATATGTGATTGCAATTAATCGAATTCTGACCAACACTGATCTAATTTTGATAGTAGTAATTTTAATTGAATTAATTATCTTTGTTGAATATCAAATGTTTGAAAATACGCTTTAAATCTTGTGACTCTAGCTTTGACTTGTCTCCTTCTTGCTACAAAGCCCTTTATATCTGTGTCTGTGGCCATGTTGAAATAATAAAGTGTTTAAACACAAGCAAAACTACATTAATAGAGACGTGATATAATGAAAGGAAAAGAGGAAGGTTAGTACAATAGATACAGGAAGGGATTAAATTGGACTCACTTAATTGAAGAGACTTGTTTATTGACAAGACACATCTGAAGATTTAAGTGCCTTGTTGTTAAAAGATACAGTAGCCCCATGGCTTCTTTGGTGCTGAGTGACAGCTTACAGCTGACAGATAACGGCTTTGAAAAGTTACCAGATCAAATTATGTATCCCTATGCCGAACCATATCATCTGCAAAAACATGTGTTTGGCAGATGTCATATATACCTAAATGTTGACTGTCAGAAGTCAGCTGTGAGCTGTCAGTCAGCACCAAAGAAGCCATGGGGCTACTGTATATCCGAAACCTGTATCTTGCTAGCGGATTGTCTTTAATTTTACATATCAGATAGCGTGGCCCTAGTCCAGAGGCATCTATTGTGAGGATCTGCAATCCTTGAAAAGAAGAAGGCTCGACCCAAATTGAGAGGAATAAGCACCCAAGTCACACTTCCACAATGAGCCAAATAAAAACTGCTATATTTAATCAAATATGACTCGCTATCTGAGCCACGGAGGGTCATAATGTTTAATTGTAATATCGTTGAACATCACAAATAATAGGTTTACTCACACTGTACTAATGCAAATTGTTCTAAATAAATTGACCGAGGCTGTCTTCTTTCGAATAGAGCTAGACAAGCACTGTCCTTTTTGGAAATGGAGGAACAAGAACCCTGTTTGCAGTCTGGACACTGTTGCCAACATTTCAACAAAAGAAACCAAACAGGGATGACAAAGTGAAACCAAACAACACTCATAAAGGGACACACAAAACGATGTCAAAAATGAATTTTTATGGCGTTAAAAATAAAAGAGAACTGGCAGACTACTACTACCACCACTACTACCAATAAAATAGTAATATTAATGACATCATTTATTTTTTATCTTTTGCAATACCTTCTGTGAAATATTTATTTAGTCTTGCTAGTTTTCCTTTAAAGCACAGTTTTATTTCAAAAGACAAAACATCAGTAGAATTATTTAGCAAAAAGTCGACTGAATCGAAAGTGTCATTGTTGATGTTTACAGCACCTCCCATATTTTTTTATGGTATATACACTAAATTCTAAAATATTACTCATATGTGTTATGATACTAAATTTAAAATATCTTAATAAAATGATAAAATTCAGGCCACAATCACAAAACTAAACTAATTAACAATGAAACAAAATTTGAAACACACTCTGTATGGTCAGAATGTGACCCTCACGAGTCGTGGATAACCAGCTTACTGGTCGCCTTCTTTGGCTGGGATGAACAGTTGCACACCCCTACCTCCCCGCAGGACTCATTCTCTGGGCGTGTTAGGCTGAACGGTATCAACTTATCTCGCCAATAGGAACTGACACATTCGCTTTGTGTGCTTGTTAACATAACACTTTAAAAATGACCATTAAACTGTCAATGTTACATCTGTTTTATGTAAAGGGATGTTTTCTCTACTTTTTTCAAAATATTCTGGGATAGCTGAGCTTATCCTGCCTACCCTGACGCCTCTATACTGCTTTTATTTAATAAGTATTTTACTACTTGACAGGATGATCTGCATTAAATTACACTAATAATAGGAATTAAAAAGGTATAACTTTAAGGACATTTCCTCAAATTTGCTTTGAGAGAAAAAACAGTAAAAAAAACCCTCCAGTTTTCCTGAGAAGGATATAAATCCTGACCTACACATCCTCAGAAAATTAAACTAAAGTGATTTATAAATTTTGTCCACATATGCATCGATGCGGGATTGTGTACTTCATGTTTGTGTTATAATTACTATACACACAATACGTCATAGAGTACACACAGTACAATAGCCCCATGGCTTCTTTGGTGGTGACTGACAGCTCACAGCTGACTTCAGACAGTCAAAATTTAGGTATATACCTAAATTTTGACCTTCAAAAGTGACAGCTGCTAAACACATGTCTTTGCAGATCATATGGTTCGGCGTAGGGATACATAATTTGGTCTGGTAATGTTTAGAAAGCTTTTAGTTGTCAGTTGTGAGCTGCCAGTCAGCACCAAAGAAGCCATTAGGCTACTGTACATACAGTAGGGTTGTACCGATCACCACTTCAGTTGGCTACAGCCACATTAGCCTAAATGAGGGTGGATGGAAACTATAAGGAATTTAATATTTAAAAAAATATGAACATTTGCAAGTTTGAGAAAAATTTGAATTATTTATTCAAGGCAAAATAACAGCGGGGAATAAAAATTACATGGCCTCACAAGGCAAGCTGAAGAGTGTTGAAAAACATAATAATATGGCAGAGACGACGCAGTACATTAGAGAATATATTTCACAATCTCAAAGTAAATTATTAATTTAAAGGAATTAGTCTGGAAGAAACCCAATAACAATAAAAATAATTGTTAGCATAGCGGTAGTAATAAAGCAGTTGAAGAGCCTCTTTTAAATGGTTAACAACGTGCCTGAGTCACTATTTTGAATTCAGACTTAACAAAATTTATTATTATTAGCACCGCGTCTTACTACCCGTTCGGGTTATACGCACTTACGCTAATGTGTAATGGTAGGGTGATTGTGAGATGAAATGGAGGACCTACAGTTTAACGTGGAATCCGAACTACGGTGGAGGCCTGGCATTCCCCACAATCACAAGATGTCTTGTCAGAGGTGAAGGAAGGGTTTGGTAATCAGATAAATCTTTGCCGCGACCGAGGATTGAACCCCGGCCGCCAGCACAGTAGTCTGACACCTTACCCCTAGACCGCCAGGTCACCAAAAAATTTTAATTTTAATATTAAATTTAAATATAAATATCAATTCTGATATTTATAAACGACACAAATCTTTGACTTCCTGACATAGCTCAAATTTCTGTGGTAAAATTACTTCCACCACCTTTTAAATAATCGAGAAGATTCCGACATGTTAATATTTAACATTATAAAAGAAAACAAAGTAATATTAGATTAGAACACTTGTAATTTCTCACTAAATGAATCGGTAAATATTAAACTTAAAACTTATAAACCAACAAAAAATTGAATTGCTTTAATATATTCTTCAAACAAAATACATCTACAAAAATTTTATTACCTATAAAAGAAACATTATAAAATTTTAAAGTTCAAACAATTATTGGTAACCCACAAGAGCAATAAAAATTATATTTAAACTAAATATGCCAAGCTAGATAAAGAATCAAAAGTGGCTACCTACTATCATCTCTAAAAATTACAATGAGATTAGCGCCCACGCGGCAAAATAAAACACTAAGTGGATCATAAACAAATTTAATTAAAAAAATTAAATCTTCTACTGAGAAATTTACCGACGCCTACACTGAACGCTTTCAATTACATAATTAATCTAAGAGTTCAAAACACTCAAACCCATTAAAGAGTGTTTAAATTTTAAATAATCATTCAAATATATAAAGTTTATGTATTGACATCCTGGAGTGATAGCGTCCAAGTCCAGACAAGGACCTCTCGTGGGAGTGTCGGATGTAATAGTCAATCATATTTGCTGAGTTCTCTCATTATATAGGTCTAGTCAATGGATAAAGAGGTGGGTTTTTTCATATTAGAAATACAACGTCACACGGCGAACTCGTGCTAACAGCACTCTCTTGTTAGCAGTTGCCAAACTTGGCTCGTTCCCAAAACACATACGCCGGATATCCGGTGAGTCGGCTGTTGACTCTAAGTACGCCCATCCAGTCACGTACACCAGGTATCGGGTTAGTTGCAGTCAAACCTGGCTCGTTCCCAAAACATGTACTCCGGAAATCCGGTGAGTTGGCTGTAGCATCGAAATACGCCCATTCAGTCACGTACACCGGGTATCGGGTTAGTTGCTGTTCAAGATTGTGAGTGGCCTATTTGTAGTTGGCCAATCAGCGAATTTCTGGATCCCTCTATTGGAACATGTTGTCGCTGCATCATTCAAAGTTTGTTAGGACTTTTCATTTTAGAATTTGGTGCGAACAGGCTGGTCATGGACTTGTGCTAACCCAGAAGATACAATGTGTGAGTAAAGCACATATATTAGACATAGTAAGTTTAGTCATTTTAGATATTTCAGGATGCCTATGAGTATCGGCATTATTCAGAGTGGATAGTATTCAATTAAACTATCTAGTCTTGCCAGTGATACTATAGCAGGATGTTTATATGTATTAGATTATTTGGGGCGGGTAGAACTAATGTAACATTAGCTAGTAATGCTAATGTTACAGGGTCTACACACAATACAAACTGTAGGCCTACTGTACACACAATACATTCTGTCTGGGCGATCTTATTGTGAAAATGAAAATCGGATTAAAAGTTAATGTATTTCTGAAAGATCAGAAGACCAGTTTTAGTCAAACTAAAACAGAGATTGGGTTTAAACTAGAGGATTTAAGAGAGTATGTTGTGAAGCCTACCTTTGAATGTCTTGATAAGATCTGGTAGATATGGTCTGGAATCGAGAACGCCCTTCTTAATAATTATTTGATGAGAGGAGCTCCCCTAAACACTCACATTCTCATAAATACATGATACTCGTATATAAACACACAAATTAAACATGTGTAATATTACAGATAAATAGGCATATTGTAACACTAAATCATTTCACACAGCGTCTAGCATGAGCTCATTTTCTAGCGAGAAATTGCAAAAGAGATTCACCGAGATGTGACCTTTAGAGAATAATTTCCAACACACTGTTCGCAGAGAACCAAACACAGGTTGTGGGGCAGAAATTACTGATATGTAGGTGAGGGCAGGGGGTAGCTAATTTGTAGAAAACTGCTGTCAAGCATCTGGAAGAGGGGCAAAATATGCAGGGAAATAACTAGTCAACAGTACCTAACACCTAGGAGTGTTTCTATGTGAGACCAACAAATAAAGGAATATTCAACACATGCTGTACGTACACAATACATATTGTACACACATGGCATACTATACGTACAATATTATATACCTACTGTAAAGATATAGTTTCTTTATGTGAATAAATTACATCAAAGTCCCGAGAACTTTTAAAATCTGCCATTGTTAATGTTATTGGCAAAGTAGTATTCTTGTAGGAAGGAACTTATTGTATTATTAGTAGATCAAGGGTGTAGTGTGTGTTTGATTAATATCATAATTGTGATGTTCAGGTGAAGGTGATGAAGGACAATGACAAGCTAGAGGAAATGAGGTACTACGTGGAGGAGACGTTGATTCCTGCTTACATGAAGCCTCGCTGTTACTGTATACCGATTCTGCTCATGTCGCAGTTCTTCCTCATGTTTGGGTGAGAAGTGAAGTAATAGGATTAAAATATATTGTATAAACTATGGACATCTCTTAATGTCTTTACTTTCTCTCGACCACTCGGAGAGAGAAGTATTGTGATCATAACAAAAAATGTAAACACAAGATTTTGAGAGTTGTCAATGTTTTATGACTCCTTGAAGCAGAAAAAGTGATTTTCACGATGTCACCTGTTTATATCTCGTCCCAGAGTCGAATCCATTTACAGATCAGGTTAAAACTTGGTTTCTAAGGTTTTAATAAGGCTACTCTGAGAATTTTTGGAATTACATATCTAACCTTAAAATTAAGGGTAGTTTAATGAAGGACAAAAAGAGAAAAAAATTGATTTTCTCGAAATCCGCTCTAACGGTTTTGATTAAATTTTGTATCCAAGCACGATTTACCATTATAAACAAAATGAAAATTCTCATTTAACAATAAAATGACTTTGAGAGTATCTTACATAAGCGCACATTTGTTAATTTTGTACAAATCTCCACACTTATTTCAGATATGAAATAACTTCACTGTAAAGTTGTAGTATTATTAGAAATAAAAATATCAATTGAAATATATATTTTTTAAAGCAAGTGTTTCTGAGCTATAAGTAAATATAAGGTATATAATTTTTTCTGTCTTTTAAATGTGAAATTGATTGTTATTAACTTTGGTGTATAGAGAGAGATGTTCCTATTTTATCAATGCTTCTGTAACAGTGTATATTATTTTGTTTAGCAAATCCTACGAGTTTTTAGTAAATCTATTTATTTTCAGATAAGAAGAGAGGAAGCTTGTGTCATATAATGTATTTCTAGGACTTTGGGGCAATAATTTCTTAAGTCGTGGTGTGCCTACACTTATTGGTGCATGGTCTGTCATAAATGACGCACTGGATTAGATTACCAGTCTAGTAAGGTCTGTGAACTATTTTGGGCTGGATTAGATTACCAGTCTAGTAAGGTCTGTGAACTATTTTGGGCTGGATTAGAACCACTCTTTATAATATGTATCCGCATCACAAGGAGGCTGTAAATAACGCATTGGATTAGATTACCAGTCTAGTAAGGTCTGTGAACTATTTTGGGCTGGATTAGATTACCAGTCTAGTAAGGTCTGTGAACTATTTTGAGCTGGATTAGAACCACTCTTAATAAAATGTATCCGCATCCCATGGAGGCTGTAAATTTGAGGTACAGTCTAATTTAAAGGAAGCTAGAACTCGCTTCAAGGGCCGCATAATCTTGGGCGCTACTTTTGTAGTAGACTGTATCACCGATGATGGTAAGATTGAGGTTCTAATCTCTGTTGGGTGTGCCGAGGGTGGTTTTCCAAAATGATTTTCCATTCTTTCTCTCCATACAAATGTGGGCACACTTCTTCTAAACATAACCTTCCTAATCCCTAAAAAAACAATATCCTAATTAGTGCATAAGCATTTAACCCTAATGGGTAATAATATGCAGTTCTAGAATATTTTTTTTAAGTATATATTTTGAAACATAAAATTAACCTGATATAGGTAGTTGTTCATGTACTACAGGTAGTGTGCGAGATTAGCCAGCAGATGTCAACATTATCCAAGTTCAGTGGATAGCCAGAAGTAGAACTAATTTATATTATTTTCAACACAAACTAGATAATCTTGACTTTAGCTATCAAGATTTGGATAATGTTGAATAGTATTGGTAAAACTAAGCATGTTTCAATACAGATTATATTTTGGAACGTTGTTTTGAATGGGGGCATGACATTTGATTGTGGTAACTAGTGTTGCCAGACACCCCGCTTTTTAGCCCTCTCAGAACGCGTCCCGCCAGCACCTTGAGTGGGACGCTAAAAATCTCCCTATTTCATCTAAATAAGTAATATTGGCATAATTTAAGGTGCGGCAGAAGGGAGCGCGAGTATTTTTACAGTTTTTATCGAATTGAAATTTATTGGCCAAAATGAATCAAATATTTCCCCAGTAGCAACATAGAGTTTAGTTGTCTGCACATGCCAATATAAACAGAGCTTGAATATCTGTCAAGGATGTCCTGGAATTTTGTCAACACTTTTTAAATAAAGAGAAAAAGTGTTGACAAAATTCCAGGACATCCTTTACAGATATTCAAGCTCTATTTATATTGGCATGTGCAGAAAACTAAACTCTATGTTGCTACTGGGGAAATATTTGATTTATTTTGGCCAAGAAATTTCAATTCGATAAAAATTGTAAAAATACTTGTACGCCCTTAAGCCTCACCTTAAAAAGATCTGTCAGCTAAGAAAAAGGAGTGCATGATGCATGAGGTGCGTGGGTGGTGGATAACACGCAGGGGTGAGGTGGTGGAGTGCCGGCTGTCGTGTCACGCATCCCTCGCTCCGTCCCGCTCGATCGACTGACTAGTCAGTCACCGTCTGTCAGTGCTAGCGGTCGAGCAAGATTTCATGAGACAGGACTTGACAGGAGTGTGTGACTTGTGCGTTGTGCATGCCGCTGTTACCACTACTAAACCTCCTTAAGGTAGGTAATTTTAGTTTCTATTAACTGAAAACCAAGCAACTAATGTTAGGAAATAAATAACCAATCACACTTGAGTTTGATAGTTTTTAATCTTCACAATTTTATTAATAATTGTGCGTTACAGCTGTTTCGGTACACTGTACCTTCTTCGGACGCTGTATATTTCAAGCTGACAGCAAATAGAAATTATAGCCTACTTATTACTTGAATGTATACAAAAGTATATGGTCATCAAAGCGTGAAGAGTTTTAAAAATTAAATCAAACATTACATCAAAACAAATTTAACAACGGGAAGCTACTCAAATCTAGTTGACTAATCAGTAATTTATTTGAAAATTTAGCAACTTTTAATCAAATCTTATCGCATTTCCACCCATTTCCCACTAACCATTTAAGTAGAAATTTGGCACGCCTGTGTTTTTCTGATGACAATACAATAAGTACCTTTATGGTGAGCTAATCTGATGGTGATCAAGAGAGGGAACTCCTTAGCGGCTTACAGTTTCTCTTTGTGTTTGGAGTTTGGGCTTATTTGATTCGTTCGTATTGATGGTCGAACACTATTTTAATGACTAAAAATGTTTGTAATGTATTTTGATTGTCTTACTTCTTGTGAAATTAAATTCAATGGTCCATCAGCATATCCTAAATTGTAATTTTCATTTCCACACAATCCTGAAAAACATTTTTTGTAAACAAGGTGTTACCAGACATCAAAAAGACTTGGAAATTTGTAGGTAATTACTACATTTAAGAGAATTTAAACTACTATCACTACTATACCAATAATTTTCCATCTTTCAACTGAAAAAATACAGTTAAATATAACCATGAAAATCCTTATTTTATTATTTCTTTTGTACATTTAATTACAACAAGATTTATTCAGTTTTGATCTTATTTCTATGATTAGATGGTTGGTCCCTGAATAAAATATGTTAATATTGATGGGTACTTTTACCCTCAAAATATTTGCATCTCATAAAATATAAATAAAATTATTTTAGTAGGATGGAACTATAAGACGTCTTTATTTTGTTTTTTTACTAATAATAGGTGTACATGTTTTGTTTTCAGATAATTACAAGTAATCAAAATGAGTGACACGGATTCTTCTGATGCAGTAAAATCTGACCAAAGAGGTACTCATTCTGGTCATAAAACTCCTAGAAATAAAATGAAATGAGTGTGTTCTTTTCAAGAGATTTGGTTAAAAAGTTATTCACGGTTAAAACTTGCCAAAGAAAACGTTAAAGCTAATTGCACCTTGTGTCAGGGAGAATTTAATATAAGTCGTGGTGGGGAAAACGATGTTAATCGACACCAAGAAAGAGCTGAACATAAAAAAAGGAAGAGATTGCTAGTAGAATTACTTCTATAAAACACTTTAAAAAATGATCAATTAACAAGCCATGAAATAAAAGTGATGGCAGCTGATATCACTAAAGCATTCCACAATGTTAAACACAATTTATCGTTCAATTTATTAGATTGTGAAGCAAAACTTGATCATGTTTAGTACGCAAACTCAACAGTCACTGAAAAATTGTTCCTTGGCCGTACAAAATCGAGTGCAATCGCACATAATGTATTAGGGCCAGCATCAGTTGAAGGTACAGTTAAATATATCCAAAGTGGAGTCTATTTTAGTGTTTCTACAGATGCCTCCAATCATGGGCCAATCGGTTGGGTTTTACACACCGGAAATTGACGTCAAAACTTGTGTACTGGACTTTTATAATGATTTGAATGAAACTGCAATTGCTATACATACTAATATTGTGACAAGACTGAAAAATTTTAATATTGACTTAAAATATCCTATGAGATATTCTGCTGACAATACAAATGTCAACTTCGGGGGCAACCAACCTGTTTTCAAACTGTTACAGAACAATAGTAACAACAATATTATCACTGTAGGATGTCCATCTCACATTTTACACAACAGCGTGAAACAAGCTATAGGCAAATGCAAGTTTGACGTGGAAAACATGTGCTTTAAGTATATAATTACTTTTCGTATCACAGAGTACAGGCCTTGAAAGATTTTTTTCGAATGTTACGATTCTGAGTTTGTGCCAGTTTTACGACATGTTCCACCCGCTGACTATCCATGCTTCTGGCCGTAGAGAGCTTAGTGAAATCATACGAGTTATTAAATTACTTCATTACATTGGGAGAAGACGAGTGCCCGTCAGTTCTTTGGGCGTACTTCAATGATGAACAGACCGGAGCGTATCTCGTCTTTTTTCAGAATGCGCTGAAAATTATACAAGACCCTGTATTACAACTGGAGTGAGACAGGCTGTTTTTCTTTGAGGTGTTTAACTTACTAACTGATCTCAAGGGAAAAATAAACCAAAGAATTGAGGAACAACTTGTAGGATTCACATGTAACAATTTGTTAAGAAAAATGACTGCTGAAACCGGATCTGAGATCAAATCAAATAGCATGTTTTTAAAAAAAAATTTGTTGCAATATATAAAGGTACGATTTTATTTTGGTGATAGCAATACAATTAATATATTTCAGCCATTTTATTTATTATCATTTGATAATTTTAATCATAAAACAGTCATTTAAATTATAGAAAAACTAATTATTACTGTTGATTTCAAAATGGATGCTTTATATGAAGAGCTTTTTAAAATCATAGACGTTTTAAAAACTGCTGTTGTCGATAACATTAAAAAAAACCATAAATAAATGGCATCAATATCGGTGTCGAATACATCGAATGAAAAGGTCTTGTCTTAGGCAAATGGACTGGCATGGACTGACGGGCACAATAGATTATCCATAGAACATGTGAAGGCGGAGAGTCTAATAAAAGTCAATTTTGAGATGTCCTGTGAAGAGTTTTATACATTTGTCATAAAAGAAAAGAAAATATTTCAAGCCGCAAAATCAAGCTCAAAATATGTGTTCCATAAAAAATAGTTAATAAATTATATATATTATAATCATTCATAATGTTAAATAATTTAAATTACACTGGAACTTGCCTTTTGAAATTTTCACGAGTGAATTATAGTTTTAATGTCTTATATTAGTATATTGTTATAAAAATTATAAGTGTTTTGTTAATATAGTATTTTGTTTAATATATTTTAATCTTGTAGTAAGAATAGTAGTAGATCTTAAAGTTTGATTACCTCAGAAAAATTTTCAGTTATTTTGTTTAGTGTGTCTTTTTTAAATTAATTTTTTTTAACCATTGTTATGCATTTTTTTATGTCTCGACCTATTCATCCCAGTTCCGCTTTTTTTTTTTCATTCAAGTCCTGGTATTTGGAAAAATGGGTCTGGCAACACACTCAACATTCAAATTGCCTAAGTTCACCTAACCTGACTTAGCCTAACTTAACCTAGCCTAAGCCCTATAATTTGACATTATCCAAGTGCGGGTGGATAATGTCAATATTATATAGATAAACTTACAAAAATATTATTTAGTAACCTCTCAATTAATATCAAAATATTTTGGATACTGTCAACATTGTATTGATATTATTAATATTGACTTTATTCGAGTACTGACTTCACCTAGGCTACACCATTAAATAAGATTTTATTCTTTCTTGATGTGATTACTTTCATTAATATTGTGTGGACTTACTTTTCAATAACAGAATTGAAATGTTTGCCCTTTATTTCAATCATATTTATAACCATATTTATTGACAGTAAAATAAAAATTGTTGGTAACAAACAATTATTGTTACTACAATAATGTATATTAAACATCAGTGGCGTAACATCAGGGTCGACTATATCACTAAGTCTCCCCAAAATTTCTGTTGGATGGCTAATAAAATAATTAACAATGGTTTATAAATTAGTGTAAGTTTTGTAACTACTCACAAAGTGACAAAACTTATATAAATGCTTCTTGCATGAAGAAAATGTTATTTTTTACTTTCCTTTCCCTATTGAGACTATTCTCACTTTGTGGCAAATATATTTTCTCCAGTTGTCATCACTCATTTCAGATTCACACCCCTCTAAACCCTACTCCAGGGCTACCACTATTAGCCTATAAAAGAAAATAGTCTCGACAGAGTTGTCAAATTGTATTTATGTTTATAAGCGGTGCTAGATTAGATTGGTATTACTTGTAAAATTATGCATACAAACAAATAGTTATATCATAAACAATAATAAACTAAAGATTTTCAACTTCCAAATTGTATTTTTATTTTAAATATCTGGCAACGTAGTGATTTTAACTTTAGTCAAAGGGTGTGGCACGAAGAAGACTTTTGGAGAAAAGTGTGAGGGGAGGTTATTTTAGTACTAGACAAAAGATTTCTTCAAAAGAAAATCAGGCCGTTACTGCCCTACTATTACCCACAAAGGTCTTCAGTAAGAACTAAAAACTATTTCTCCTACAAATAACACAATTTCATCTCAGGTGAATAAACCATCAGAACTAAATGATAGTATTTCCATGTTAAATCTTGTAGTTGTTTGAAACTTATGTACGAAGAGCTGATTAATATGTATTGTTTAGTGTGCCATTACAAATTTTACTTGTCGAGTTAACAAGAATCATTGATTAAATAAATCTTTGGCTTGAGTTAATAATATAAGATATAATGAACATTATATATTTTACGTCTTATGTGTCTATTGCTGTTTTTATTATTCAGAGCCTTTTCCCGCATTCTTATTGTCTAATATGTCTCAAGTCCAATGGCTGATTATGCCAAGTTCATGCATCTCTGCATAGAATCTTCAAATGTGTGTCTGCGTGTCTTTCCGAATCCTCTAGTTGCCCCCAAATGACCCAAAGTACTGAAACTTTGCACACTTATAGTATATACCATGAGACAGAACCTAACACAGCTGAATTTTCAATATTTGTTTCTGTCTGTCTGTCTGTCTGTATCTCGACCTAGAGCCGAAACCTTGTTAACAATTGAGCTGAATTGTATTTCAGATTTTAATAAGGACCCACCACGGAGATTTTGGATTTAGATATCTAATCCTAAATTAAGGGTAGTTTATTGATGGGCAAAGAGATCAAATCAATTACCTCAAAATTTTATCAAACACCTTTGATTAAATTTTGTATTCAGGAGCTGAAAATTTCAAACCAAATGAAAATTATCATTTCCTCATGAAAATGACTTTAAGGGTACCTTACATAAATGTAAATTTCCAATGTTGATCATATATATGCAACTATTTACAATTCAAAATACATTATCTCTGTAAAATTGTAACTTGGTACTATTAAAAATAAATAATAAAATGGTTGAAATAGAATTTTTTTACCAACCAATTGTTTCCAAAATATAAGCATAGTATGTACATTTTTTAATGTAAGTATTTTGAAAATGGTGAATTGAGTGTTATGCGCTTTGGTGAAAAGAGATAAGCCTCTTTTCTCATGGTTTCTGCAAAGCTGTATACTATTTCATTTTATGCTCTTTGGTGGAATCTGATGTTCTGTTTTCTTAAATGTTATTGCAACAATTTCACAAATCTTACAAGTTTTAAGAAAATGTCTTCATTTTTGGATAAAGGAGAGAGAAAGTTGTTGCAGTGTACCTTTTTTTTAAAATATCAAATCACACTTCAAATTACATGTTTATAATAGGAGCACTTTCAAGAAAGCCCGTTTTCAACCCCATTTTATTCCAAAAAATATTTTTTTTATCACGAATAAAGGGGTCTGCGTTTTATTGAAGCTAAGTGACACTTTTAAAGGTTAAAATTAAATCAACTTTATGAATCAGGTACTTTTTACTATGTAAGAAAGCAACACTATACAAAAAGTATATATGAAATGCAATGATGGACTTATATTACGGAAGAGAGCTGTATCTCAGTCATACGATGGATTGGAAAACAACACCTGGACGCGGGAATCGAACCAGGGACTTTTAGCTTGGCGTGCATATGCTATACCACCGAGCTATCCAAGGATTGTCTCATGCTTAAGGTCCTTCTTCTTAGTAGCTGATGATATTCATACATTCATCACAAACTCTGCCTTAAAATAGGAGTGAAGAATGACCCTGAGCATGAGACGATCCCTTGATAGGTCAATAGTAGAGTAATGGCGTACTCAGCCAAAGTTCACGGGTTCGATTCCTGTAATCAGGTGTCATTTTTCAATTTATTCGACTTTTCATAATGTTCTAGTTATGAACATTATCATTGTAAGTAATACGTTTTAACTTTATGCTCATTATGTGCTGTGCACTCTTTGCTATCAGTTACTCACTATGCCGTTTTTGCCCGCCTCTCCTTAGGCACTTCTTCTCAAGGATGCTTCCAGGAACACATTAAGTGGTGATTAAGATAAGTGAATCAAAACTTGTTTTTAAGAGTGTATTGAGTAAGTACTTGATTGAGTAAATGACAAATGTATAAATAAATGTGGTTCTTTAAGTCAGTTACACGAAATCTGGCCTCAGACATTAAGTCCTAAAGCGTAACGACAACGATATTCAGCTCCCGAACTTCTGAATTCTTTAGTCTCTCAAGCTAGACAAGAGATTGACATATTTTATCAAGAGGAGTGGCTTTATTACCCCTCAATGGTCCAGCCCCCGACCAATCATAGCAATTGCGTCTTTACGGATCGTAATCTATATTGCTTTATTTAATGCCATAACAAGCTTACTCAGCAGTGAACTAATTAAACACATTGTGCATCTTAATTGGAATTGCTGTTTTTTTGGAAGTGTTGTTGTTGCTGATAGCTGACGGCACACTTCAGCAAAATCCCAGTATTAGGCAGCAATACTTAGGGGGCCTGCTTTGGCAGTGTTACAAAACATCTCGGAGCCCACCCGATTGGACTAAGATGCCTTGACATCAGCACTTGTTCTACGTTTTGGTGACAAACACCTTCGGCGTCTTTACCATGCCCAGTTGAAAAACAGAGTTCAAAGACCCAACGAGTCCCTGGCGGAACTGGCAGCTGATGTTGAAAGATTGTCACAGCTGGCCCTTGAAGCTTGTCCTGCGGATACACGTGACGTAATCACCGTTGGTGCGTTCCTGGACGCCATTTCAGACAGTGAAGTTCAACAGACGGTCAGAGTTGCAGGTCTTCGAACTATGCGAGAAGCCTTGGCCAGAGCGTTGGAAGTGAAGTCGGCCAAAGTTGCTGCAAGGGCCACGCAGCGTGTGGTACGGAACGCACGTTTGGAAGAAGGAGATGTGGGTGCCGGTGTAAGTCTGGATCAGCAACACTTCCTGGATGAACTCAAAAGTATAGTAAAAGAAGTTAAATTGATTTCTAAGGTTCAGAACGCTCCACGTAGCCCTAAACCTAATAAGATGACCCAACGTGAATGTTGGAACTGTAATAAAGTTGGACATCTCCGCTCCCAGTGCAGAGAAAAGAGGATCAGTGAGCAAAGTGACTACTGGAACAAGAATCAACCGGAAAACTACTGAAAGCTAGTCTTAAGGCGCAAAGGCCAGCTGACTCCATGCAAAATGCTCCCACAGTTATCTTCAATGTGCGATCGCTTGGAAGTGAAGACGACGGTATATTGGTGGAAGGGATGTTGGATGGAAAAGCATGCCGGATGGTTGTGGACACGGGTGCCAACGTCACATTGGTGCCACCAGATTTCACCGAGTTAGTTCATCGGAAACAACGAACAGATAACACTCTTCAAGAACGATAACTGCTGATTTTGCACCAGTTTTGGCAAAGGCACAAATGAAATTTAATTTAGGAAGCTTGCAGGTAGAATATCCTGTGTACGTTGCCAACATTGAGGACGAGTATATTCTTGGTTTGGACTTCGTGAGAAAATTTGGCTGCTGTATCGATTTAGGTTCGGGAGTTATAAGAACACCTGAAGTAGAGGTTGAAATTGTATCTCGGCGGTGGGTGACCTCTCCGGGCGATTTCCCAGTGGTCTGTAAGCGAACGACCATCCTTCCTGCGAACAGCGAAGTCCTTGTTCCAGCAAAGTGTAGGGAAGAATATGGTCGGCACTTTGGACTAGTGGAGCCAGCTAACGGTACTAACAAGCTGCCATTAAGTGTGATGACTACAAGAACACTTTTTTCAAACAACAATAATAGCATTCCAGTCAGGATGATAAACCTATCTACAAGCCATGGAGAATCAAGAAAGGAACTATCGTTGGGAGATGTTACCAAGTATCTCAGATAACGTTGAGGGGAAGTTCGATCGATAAAATAACTCCTACCATAAGCAATCTACCTAAGCCCTTAAAAGAGCTGGCTGAGCGCGCTTCAGAGCATCTAGACGCTTCCCTAGGAAAACGAGTAGTCCAGCTTTTAATGGAGAAT
>CABFOW010005973.1:26577-36623 GCA_902141385.1 Timema californicum
GGGGGGGGGGGGAATAATAATAATGTGCTTTTATAGGAGATAACATTTTTGAGACAAAAAAACCCCAGGAAAATGTAATACAGCTGTCCCTCTCACTACGCGGATGATTGGTTCTGATAAATACTTGCATAACACGAAACCACGTAAAGGGAAATTGATTTTAACATGGGTGAGAGTGGGAAAAAGTAAATATAAACCTAAAACTCATAAATGAATGCAATTTTTATTAATTTATCTAACTAGTACAATACTATAGGTAGTCTACACCTATTTTCAATCTTCAATCCCCTGAAATTGGTAAACAAATGAAATTTTTTATCAATCCACCTAATACAATTCTACAGGTATATTTACTGTTAATTTTCAATCGCATGATACATTAACTGGATCTGGCAAATTTGGATTATCACTCTTTTGCTTTCTTGAAGGCTCTTGCTCTCTTGACGGTCCTGGGAGGGTAGGCTCTTGCTCTCTTGACTGCCCTGGTATGGTAGGCTCTTGCTCTCTTGACGGTCCTCCAACAGTAGGCTCTTGCTCTCTTGACGGCCCTGTGACGGTAGTCTCTTGCTCTCTTGACGGTCCTCGAACAGTAGGCTCTTGCTCTCTTGACTGCCCAGGTATGGTAGGCTCTTGCTCTCTTGACGGCCCTGTGACGGTAGTCTCTTGCTCTCTTGACGGTCCTCGAACAGTAGGCTCTTGCTCTCTTGACTGCCCAGGTATGGTAGGCTCTTGCTCTCTTGACTGCCCTAGTAGGGTAGGCTCTTGCTCTCTTGACGGCCCTGGGACGGTAGTCTCTTGCTCTCTTGAAGGCCCTCGAAAAGTAGTCTCTTGCTCTCTTGAAGGCCCTCGAAAAGTAGGCTCTTGCTCTCTTGAAAGCCTGGGATGGTAATCTCGTGCTGTCGTGAAGGTCTCGAGTTATTAGACTAACGAGTTTCAACTTTTTTGATGAAATGGTCAAGACTCAGCTGACAGGAATCATTCTTCCTCTCTCTATAAAGTTCTTTGTAGCAAGCCAAATAACTCTGAATCTCTATGGCAACTTTGGCACTTCTACCCATGTTAGGGTCATTATCTTCAATGATTCTAATTGCACTGTCAATGTGCTTAAATAAATCAGAAAATTGTTTTGTTGAAGTTGTTTGATAGGCTCAACAACACTGGGCTCATCCTCTTCATCCTTTATGCCGTTCTCCATTTCTAGAAGATCTTCATTGGTGAGTTCTATTGAGTGGGATTGGAGCAATTCATCCACATTTGTCTGGTCTACGTCCTCAAATCCAACATCTTGCTATGTCAACGATGTCATGTCTTAAATTGGAAAGCTCGTGTTCAGGATCAAAATCATAAGAATCAAAAACTCCCTTCATACAGGACTGTTTAACTTTTGCCCCAACATCTTTAATGTTGTCAATTCCACCCCCCTAACACCAAAATGTATAGTAAACATCATTGTCCTCACTGGAATGTGTGTGCACAAGGTCACGCCAGCACCGCCCAGGGTGACTGCGAAATTATTACCGGCCAAGCATCATTTTTTATTTTGTTTTAATCACGTAAAGTGAGATTGCGTATAACAAGGGATACCTGTATTTAACGGCCCCATTGTGCATGTTTCTAATTTGTTTTAGGCATGCTAAACATTAGAATTAATACACACACAACAAATTAAGAAAAATTATCATTGATGTGGCTCAACTAAAACTTATGAAACACTGAAAATTAATTAGGTTTCCATACACCTTTGCCCTATATTTATTCACTACTAGCTATAAAACCACTAACTAGTTTTGTAATTTAAATTTTGTTGACCCTCTAAGGGTATGCATTAAGTAGACACATGTGATATAGTCTGTGTTGCCTCATTGTGGAGCAAAGATAGTTTTTTATTTGTATTGACATTGAAAAACTTGTTTCTGCAGTAACCGATGTAGCTGGTATCACTATCAGAGTTTTCAAACAGTGTGTGCTCCAAGCACATTTTATTTTTATTATTTTAACTTAGTATGAACTTTGTATCGTGCTCCAACAATATATTTACATTATCTACATGTTTTAATATATTATTTTGTGGGGAAAGAGGGGGTGGGGGTGGGGTGGAATTATACTTTTTACTCCCTTTTATCTTTAGGGGGGTAAAAGTTACCGCCATACCCCCCCGTTCTTGTGCCAATGAAGAAGAGGTAAGTAGTGTTTTTGCAGTTTTTATAGCAAAACTTATTTTTGATCAAAATAACTCAAATCTTGTTTCCCTCCAAACATAAAGTTCAATTATCTTCACATGGTTATATCAACAGTTGTTGAATAACTGTCATGAGCATAGCGGTACGATCTAAGAGATTTTTTAAATGAAGATAAAAAGTTGTCATGAAAATCAAGGACATTCTTGACAGATATTCAACAACTGTTATCACCATGTGAAGAAAATTTAACTCTATGTTTGTATAGAAGCAAAATTTGATTTACATAGCCTAAAAAAATGTTTTGCTATAAAACTGCAAAAACACTGGTCTTTTCTGGCATTCCCTACTTCTCGACCTTGACCTTAAGACATTATGATATAATTATTAATTAGTGGTTGTGTTAAAAAGTTATTCTATTAGGTATTATTTTAGTAAAAATATTGTAAGTATAATGTGTTTTAGTAATTGTAATGTTTTTTTGTTTAGTATTGAGTCATGTATTAGCTGGGAGCCTGACTTTTGGTAGCTATTTCGTCCAGCAGACCCCTGTAGAACTTCTGTTCACATGCATCTACCAAGCCATGTGTTGCCTTTCGATTGCATGCAGCCATTGTCTTGCTGTTGAAATATTCCCTACTTCTTGCAGGTATTGGAACCTAAACATGTCATCCTCATGGTCTAATGTTAGAGTTATATTGTCCTTTGTTTACATTTATTCGGACACACACAGTATAAATAATCACATTGCATTCTAGGATAGTTTTACTTTTATATTGCATATCAACGTTTGGCAAAGGGACCATTAGGGAAATAGAGAAACATTGCCTTCCAGTTTTCTATACAATGCTCCAAGCTCAATTATTTGAGGAGAAAATTATAATAGTTTTACAAGTAAAATAACTTTCACCATAAGATTAGATTGTGATGCACCATGTGTGCCAGGCTAAAAGCTTCTAGCCCGCACATACAAGTATATTTAACCCCAAGGAATACTACAAGAACTAACCAAAATAATCTACAGCGATTGACTCACCTTGGCCCATCTCGTATGAGTGCCCCTCTTTAGTCACCTGACACTGAACATCAAAACACTCCGTTTGACTTGGCCCAGCACAAACAAGAAAGTAGAGCTCCATTAACACCTCTGGAACTACAAGAACACGGGGCAGTGCCTCCCTCCTACAGACCTACTTTACACCTCTTTCTGACGTTCTGTGTGTTGGATTGGTCAAACTCTCCCCCTCTACATTTCCTCATCATGTGTTCATGTTGATCCGTGTATATATGGATGACCTGGTCTAGAAAAAATTAATATTTTACTTGAAAGCTGATTAACTCTCTGCCCTCTACCTGGGGATCATCCGCTCGTAACCGGCCTGACCAAGCTCTGCAAGATGGTGGATCAATCACTTGTCCTAGCACCTTGCCACCGGATAGAGTAATATCTACCAAATTTGTTAGCAAATGGACTGCACTATGTCAGGAAGAGACCTATCTCACCTTTCTCGTCAAAAGTTGTCTAACGACTTATTATGCTAACTAGGGTCATTTGTTTATTATATTTCTATAAGCTTAATTGGCTCTCCCAGAATGGGATGTTGCTAGTTTGCTAGCAGATGTGGCGTTATGTGTTCCTATAAAGCCAATCAAGCTTTAGTTGTTGGGGGTCACTTAACTGATGTTAGTGTTAGTTAATGTTTGATTCAAGTAAAGCTTGGCGAAGCTCCGTTTTCCAATACCATTGCATGTTTTGTAATATCAACTATAATCAATAGTGCAAGGGATGTTAAAACCAAATGGGCGTTATCTTTCCAAAATACATAAGAAAATTGGTACTAAGAAGAGGGTATTGAGAAATACAACGTACCTTGCTCTATTAAGATTGCTGAACCTATGACCCTCTCACTATTAAAATAGAGGGGACAGAGCTTAGTAACATAATGTGTTTTGATGTTCTACCAATAAAATAAGTGGGTTAGATTCCACTGAATCTTCATCACGATTGAAATAGATACACTTAATTTAGTTCCCCCATAATATGTGAAAGCTATTAGAACTAAAATTACTGCCACTTGTGTTCCTAAACCAATTTGTCTTTCAGAGATCGTCAGCTGAGCGTGAATTTACTGTTGTGAATGAAATCAAAACTGAGTCATATCCGAGAAAAACTTGAAAATGGCCAAGTTTTTGAATAAAAATAGTATTGGTTTTCTTAAAAATAATAGCTTATCTAATTTTCAAGTAAACATGGGTACTAGTTTGGTAAAAAAGCCTAACAAATAGTTAAAAGACACAGGTAATCCCATCCACCTGACCCCCCCCACATACTACCAGCCACACTTTGTTAGCACAACTGTAGCATTCGCTTGTAACATAGACCTATTACATGTGCCATGGAAGGGGATGCAAGATAAGGGACAGTGCTTTTTGAAGTTTTTATTGCAAAACATTTTTTTGGCTTAACTAAATAAAATATTTCTCCAGTACAAACATGTAATTTAATTTTCTTCACACGGTGACCTCACAATTTATTTAATGACAGCTTTTACTCTTAATTTGAGAAGTTTGTCATCTAATGCCATCATGCTCATGACAGATATTCAACAACTGATGATATCACCATGTGAAGAAAATTTAACTCTGTTTGTACTGGAGCAATATTTTATTTAGTTTTGCCATAAAAGCTACAAAAACACAGGCCCTTTAATCGCGTTTCCTTCTATCCCACCTTAAGATAGCCCCAATACATTTGAAATATTTAATATAACGAACTAGCTTGATTCTCGCAATATTACAATGGTCAAATCTCGACATGATAAAGCCAGATTGAGCCAGGAATGACTCTACACGACTAAATATGATTTTTCCACATCGGGTGTTTGCTTAGAGCCACCGGCGTTGCCCTGGTGTTGGGGTTCAGCCAGCTGGGAGTTATTCTTGGAGATCTTGCACTAGTATTACAACTAAACATCAGCTGTGTTTTCCTGGAAACCATTCTCGCCTTGCTTATTATAGGTAAGTATAACTGTCATTTGAAATATTTGCCCTGGGATGCATAAGGCACTACAGGACAGATGGGTAAGACTAAATGTCATTATTTGTTATTCTTTTTTAACTTTTATACTACAGGTAAAATAAGAAGTGTACAGTTTTAAAGATGTTCTTTCATAATACATAAATACATAATGTGATACTTTGGCCTATCTGAACAAATATGTCAGAGGCAATAAAATAAAATGATTCGAATTATTATTTAGTTGAGTCAAGCTATAGGTTGTGTGAGGTTTAATGTATTGCTTATATTAGATCTTTAGTAAAAATGCTTCTCTTTGTATTTATTTATGATTTATTCACATCCTAAATGTGTACCCAAGTTATGTATTCACGTATATGGTTAAAGGTGCATACAAATATGATTTTCTTTATATTGAAGTGAATTAAACTCAATTCAGTAGCTTGCCTATTTAGTCCATCGTGCTATGCACATTCATACATTTTAAATTGGACTATTGACAGTATAAAGCCCTCCCGAGTCGAAGGTGGCTGCAATATCTGATAGCTCATTATCTTAATTGATCACTCGTATGTAGCCGACGATTTTCACATGTCCAGCACAGGCTCTGACTTAAAATATGAGTGAATTATGACCCTGGGCACGGGACAGCTCCTGGAGAGCTCAATGATCAGAACATTAAATTGACATACTAAGCCAAAAGTACTGGGTTTAATGCCTGTGTTCAGGTATAATATTTCAGTTTAAATATTATATTTATATGTGGCTATATGGCTTAGCATGCACTGCGATCAAACACACTCGGTTTTGGAATAGCTGAAAACGCCAAACTGCGTACAAACACGCACTGCAGCTGGTGTTTACTCGATGTTATTTCAGTACCACCATGTAATTCTGGCGAGCAGCTTGTGTTGTGGCTTTGGTTTGAAACAATAGAAAACATAAACAACGCCACCACCATAGGTACTGGGTACATCCACAAACTGATCAAAGACATTTGAAAGGATACTTTTGCAAAATGTACAACGACGTGCAAGAGCATCCCGATAAGTTTTTTAACTACTACAGAATGTCGATCGTACTTTTGATAAATTATTACAAGCTGCGGGCCAATATCTACAATATGAAGACAGTACATTTCATAAGGCAATATCACCAGAAGAGCGACTTTCTGTTACGTTGAGGTAAGAAAACAATTTTTTTAAATTGTCGTGAAAACATATAATTCAAATGTTTCATACCATTGTACAGGCCAAATTAAAAAGTGAACGTATATTAATAATAATCTAAGCATATTTTTGAGTACACCCTTAAGCAAACTCTTCGGCATAGCCTTGGTCTTCTGTTCAAAATTGTGACAAATAATTGGCACTGGCTGATCTTAAAACTTCTTGCCTGATAATTTCCACCCTATTTAGTTGTTGTTGCATTGGTGCAGGTGGTGCTTGTAGACATGGAGTTGGTGGAAGCTGGGGAGTTGAAGTAGGCTGTGGGGATGGAGTTGATGGAGGCAATGTCTGTGGTGGTGATTGGATCGAATATATTGTATCCATAGAAGAGGATTGTGGAGAATATTGATATGTGCTTTGTGGCTGAGTATATATTTGAAGATACAATGGTGAACTACATGTAAATGTTCTTGGTACTCGAAAATGAGATGGTAAATTCAAATCGTACTGCGATTGTTGCAAAAATGAATGAGAATGTGCTTTTTTTTAAAAAAACATTTAGGATTTCAATCTTAGCATAAAGCTTTTGATCTTCATTTAATTTACGTAACATAGAAACTATCATTAGCGCAAAGTTTTTTATTCATCTTCGTCCACTACTATTTTGTATTTTAATGTCAAGTAATTGTTTTTCATATTCTGTTGAATTGGTGTCTCAAGAACAGTTCTTTTTTCATAGTGGTGTTTTCTTGTTATTGGTGGATTGTGAATTCTGTACTGGAGTAGGCAATGTTATATCAGACTCACTGTTCTGAGTAAAAACAGGCGACAATACATTACTGGTCGTTTCTCGTTTCTGCATTGAAGGAATTAGAAAAAAACATTAAATCGAAATGAACATATTTCTTTTTCTTTGGAGGAGCAACTTGTCCAGATTTGCCTTGTTGTGCCGCCAATTCTTTAGCGAAAGTCTTTCATGTCCTTCCATTTTTTTTATGTAGTTCCCTGTAACCAAATAAACAAAATCAATATCTTGTTCACTGGCACCTTACTACAGGAAATAGCATGTCTTTGTAATTTGAATACTTGATTGGCGCCACTACTATCAGTCAAATTATTCAACATACATGCAAGCATTTGTGGTTATGTTTGCAACCTATTCATATGAAAGAAATAACAAAAAAAGACTGGTTATACATAGAAAAAGCTTTTTTTGAACAAGCACACTTTCTAAATTGTGTCGGCGCAGTTAGTGGCAAGTACATAAGAATGGAAAGACCCGATTACACCGGCTCAGAATCATTTGATTATAAGAAGTTTCATTCAATTATTTTGCTAGCTATTGCTGGTGCTAACTATTGCTTCATAGCTATTGATGTGGGTGCATACAGATCCAATAGTGATGCCAGCGTATTCCAAAATTCAAATTTTGGTGGACTTCTAACAAGCCAACTGGATTTACCAGCACCCTCTATATTACAAAATTATAACGAAGGATCTGAAATGCCGTTTGTATTTGTTCGTGATGAAGCCTTTCCACTTTTAAAACATTTGATGAGACTATAACCAAGCAGAAATTTATCTATCAAAGAAAAGATTTATAAATACAGACTTTCGTATGCAAGAAGAGCAATTGAATGTACATTCGGTATTATGGCAAATAAATGGCGTATTTTTCACAGGCCGTTAGATACAAAAATTGAACTATGTGATTACATAGTAAAAGCTTGCTGTATATTCTACAACTTTGTAAGAAAACAAGACGGGAAGAATTTACAAGAAAATTTGTGCCAATGAGAACATTCGGAACTGCGAAACTTACACCCAATTAGACTTCGTCCTAGTAATGGCGCCATGCAAATACGGAATTTATTTGTAGACTACTTTACATCTCCACCGGGTGCTTTAAATTGGCAGTATGATGCTATATAACTAATTAATTAACTTTAAATAATAAAACTGTAACGCATCACGTACCTTTATTTTTCTTCTATGCCTCCGACAGGCTTGCCCATTCCCTGCATACATTTTGATACACCTCCTGCCAAAGCTGGGCATTAATATTTTTATCTCTGTATTGATTCAACGATATGTCATAACGCCGGTCTTTTTTCCATTTCAATCATAATGTTTATAGACACATTATTGTAGTCTACTGACGTCAGATGACATAACATAACCTCTTTACATTAGCACTACAGACAACGACTCGGCGCTGTGTGTGTGTCACCATACTAGTACAATGGGATACAAAAAGATCGCGCGTTTTTGAACCGCTAGCCAAATGTAGCAAATTAAATTTTTAAAACAAGCCACACTACTGCGTGCACTTGTATAAAAAACTATACGTTACATTTTTCTGCGGCTTCAAACTGCGTGTGTTTAATCGCAGTGCGTGCTAAGCCTAACAGTAAATTGACAAATATAATAGCTGTTCTATTTAATCCATCATAGTTGAATTAATGCTTAAAATACACATTATAAGACACTAAAAAACATTGTGCATTCATACGAGCATGCACAGAGGAAAACTAGATGTAAGGAAATTTTACCCCTTGATATTATTTCCAAAAAGTGTCATCAACCCACTTGTAGGGAAAACCTGGAAACATTGGTGACATGACAGTAGAGAGAGTGGATAACGAGGGTGCGATGTATTACCTTGGACATATGGCTATGAGTACACCTTGGGTACTCTTCTACCTTAAATGACCTTTAAATAAAACTCCCCACCCTGCCTCTCTTTAGATGCCTGCTCAAGATACTTCAAATGCTTCAGTATAGCCTAAATCAGCGTTTAACATGCACTTGATGTTTATTAAAATATGTAGAAGTACAGACATTTACAAATAAATTATGTTGGTGGCTAAGTTTATGGAATGGTTTGTTCCTTTATGCACGCACAAACATACAGTCATATAAAATGGAGCATAATGATGATGATGAACACACAATTAATGTAACTAACTAATATAGAACTGGATCATTATATACCTATACATAAAATATGTTTAACCCGAATGGGTAGTAAGACACACTGCTAAAAACATAACAAACATAAAATGCAACTAAGGTAGTCCACCTAAATACAAATAAAACACAACAAAATATAGGATCGAATAAAATACACAACTTTTAACGATAGTTAAATTTTATGCCCACCCTTAATTTGCCCTTAGATTGTTTTTAATCTTACGGGTTTTCAGATAGCTGTAGATATACTGTTGTCCAAAGAAATGCTATATCGGAATTTCTGGAGTACTCAGTGGTTGACCAGCACATGACAATAGACTGGGCCACCAATATCCAGACCACGTGAAGCCTAATCCACATTGACAAACACCACTTGTATACAAATGTCTGCAAACAAATGCACTGGGAAACTGAAATGTGTTTGCGAGAGCCACATACAGAAATCCTGGGCAATTATATGTGGGCTGCAGTGTCCACACTGAAAAAACATAGGGAGACTCACAACGCTTGCTCTGAGCATTCAAACAAAGGGAATGTTTGTCTTCACAGTGTCTGTTATAACACTCACAGGCAGTGTTTGTCTTCACAATGTTTGTCCTAAAACTCACAGGCAGTGTTTGTCTTCACAGTGTCTGTTATAACACTCACAGGCAGTGTTTGTCTTCACAATGTCTGTCATAACACTCACAGGCAGTGTTTGTCTTCACAATG
>CABFOW010005974.1:0-21627 GCA_902141385.1 Timema californicum
GTATGTATGTATGTATGTATGTATGTATGTATGTATGTATGTATGTATGTATGTATGTATGTATGTATGTATGTATGTAATACAATTCGTAAGAATCGCTAAACATTTATCAAGACCGTTCAAATGGGTCGGGTAAATAGCTATCTTCAATAATAACAAATAGTAAGGAAACTCTCTAAATTATCCTCTATCATAGCTCACAATTTTCACAAAATTATATATTACTCTTAAAACTCAAAGGCTTAATCACGGCGGCAAAAAAACTTTCCATACATTTAATCAAATCATAATTAGCCGTAAAGAGCCTAAGTTCTAAATTATATATCAGACCATCATATCGCATATGATCAACTATAAACATCGATATTTCCAAAAATAAAATATTTCATACAAATTTAAATGCTTTCATTTAAATACCATAGGAATATTACGCAAAACAAAGTTAATTCAATGTATATGAATACAAAGCATAATGTGTAGCATTACTAAATTAGAATATTACTATAAAATATTATTAATGTGCTCTCCCAAGTAAATCATTACCCAATTAAATGTGAAATATAATTCACAAGTTAAGTAGTTCAAAGTTAATTCAATGTTTATAAATACCAAGCATAACGCATAACATTACTAATTTTGAATATTCTGACATAATGTTATTAATGAACACTCCCAAGTAAATCATTACTAAATTAATTGTGAAATACAATTCCCAAGTTAAGTAGTTCAAAGTTAGTTCAATGTTTATGAATACCAAGCATTCTTTGCTATGACGTCTCCAGGATCATGGAGTTAGTGCCGAGGATCATGTAGGTCTACTATTAGTCAACACAGACTCCACGTCAAGACCTGTATTTGTTTCATTTGGACGGGCATATCAGCTTGACGTGCAGGCTGTGCTCTCTAATGTAGAACGAGTGTTACAATGGAATGATTCGTGCCTCACTTCATCCCACTTGTATATCAAGTTACACCACTTAAAAGAGACGCACGAGAAGGGTAATCATAAATGTGATAAACTCACTCCCGATAACACATACAGTAGAATAAATAAAGGAAGAATTACGATTCAAAATGGTGAAGATACATTATGTTATGCCCATTCATTGGTTGTCGCCAAGACTGTGTGTGAGATTAAAAGAAAGCCAGTATGAATGGATGTGAACACCGTTAAACAGATCAAAAACGGTCGTCCTATTCAAAAATTGAAAGCAGAAGATTTATGCCGTGATGTCCATGTGAATCTTGTTAAAGTTGGTGGGCTAACCAAGCTGAAACAATTTCAAACTTACCTCTCAGAATACAAAATCACAATGTTCAGGGAACGTCGGGGGAGGTAGGTGCTATATGAGGGGCCTACTCCCCCCAAACATTCCTTTAAGGGCCACCTTGATTTGTATTTTGACGACGATAAGCAAAACCATTTTGAATCAATAACATCCTTGACAGCTGCATTTAAGTGATCGTACTTTTGCCACGAGTGCCGTTTAGAGTTAAATGATAAGAACAAACACAAATGTGAATCCTGGTATGAAAAGTGCTACGCTAAAGCGGTTTGCAGTGGAGTCCAATCTGTGGTCTGTAAAGACTGCGGGCGTTGGTTCACAAAACATACACGTTTTGATAACCATAAAAATACCGGTTTTTGCAGAGATCACATGTCGATATGTTATGTAAAAATTGTTTGTGAGATATGCGGTCAATTTTTCAGTTTTGAAAGATCAAATTATCCACATAGGTTTTATGAGACTTTTGGTAGAGTATGCAAGACCAATCGTCCTTTTGGTCATTTCTGTTATATGAAGTAGACCCCATCAATACCGTTAATGAAAAAGTGCAGTTTTATGTATGTGTTCTATAATTTTGAATGCAGGCAGGAAACTCTTCTTCAAGGTGCGGTCAGTACGTACTTGCACGAACCTAACCTCTGTGTCGTATTAACGTTTTGCAAGGAATGCCTTCATATCGATGTAAATGACCATCATTGCACCGAATGAGGGGGCGATAGGACACACATATTCAAGGATGATATCACAATGACCCAATTTTTCGGGGTTGTAGAGCAAATTAAAGAAACCAAATTTAAGGATATCACCCTCTTAGGCCATAATGCGAAAAGCTACTTTGGAAATTGTATTTTAAAATTGATGATGGAGGTTAGAAAATGGACTCCAGAGCTAATAAAGACCGGTGGGAAAATTATTCTATTGTGTAATGGCCTGCTCCAATTTATTGACTCACTGAACTTTCTCCCGATGTCGTTGTCCAAGATGCCAAAAATATTTGGCTTGAATGAGTCTTTGGCCAAAGGGTTATTTCCCCATTTTCTCAATAAAAAATAAAACGCAGGGTATAGGGGTCCCTTGCCGCCAAAGAAGGATTACGGCATTGGCGATATGTTGGTTGAGGGAAAGGAGCACATTGAGAAGTGATATGACGCGTTGGTCAAAGAAAATTATGTCTTTGATTTTAACCGCGATTTGTAACTGTATTGCGTAAAAGATGTAAAGATCCAACGGAAGCTCTGGTTGAAATTTAGAGACATGCTTATGGAAAAAGCAAAGGAAGATCCTTTCAGAGAGGCGTGTACAATCGCAGCAGGGGCCATGTTGGTTTACCACCGAGGTCATCTTAAGGAGAATATCATTGGTAGCATCCCTAACGGTGGCTACCGGTAAGCAGACCAACAGTAGCACATTGCTGTACAATGGCTCTGCTGGGAGGCCCACCGATACTGTGTGTCTATTATTCATGCGGGTAACGGCCGTGAGGTATATATGTCAGGGTGACGTGTATATTGCGTTGTTAAAGCTGTATAAACCACAACCTTCTTCCAGTTCTGGGGGGTCTATATGCACGGGTGCCTTCTCTGTTATTCATTCTGACAGGACCACCCCTATCAAAAAGAGCAACCATGATACCATGGAAACACGCTCTGAAGCAACCTTGGCTGGTGTTGAAAAGTTTAAGAATACTGGCTACACGGTCGAAGAGAAGTGGGAGTGTATGTTTAATGCGATGAAACGCACAGACAAGGACTTGAAACAATGTATACTCTATCACGAGTTGTACAGCAAGGAGCCCCTCAGCCCCAGGGATGCATTGTTTGGCAAGCGTACAAATTGTATTGATTTCTTCCACAAAGGAGACCTTTCTTGTGGAGAGAAGATCAAGTACTTGGATGTGTGATCATTGTATCCTTACGTTTGCAAGTACAAAAAGTATCCCATCGGCCACCCCAAAATACACTTGGAGCCAAATTGTCCGTCTATAGATCAAGTAGAAGTCATAGCCAAAGTTACAGTGACGCCTCCGTGGGATTTATTCATGCCCGTACTGCCTACACGGATGCAAGACAAGTTAATGTTCATCTTGTGCAGGAAATGCGGGGAAGAGAATAATCAAGGCGCGTGTCAGCACAACGACATAAAATAGAGCTGGTTGAAAGGTGTTTGGGTGATGGATGAGATCCGGAAATCCGTTGAGAAAGGCTACACCGTTGAAGCAGTACACGAGGTGTAGGAGTACAATTTATCAGTTTACGATCGTCAGACACGTTCTGGCGGATAATTTCTCGGGTGCATTGATATTGTTTTCAAAATTAAACAAGAAGCCAGCGGATGGCCAGAGAGGTGTACCTCACAAGATGAGAAGTTAATTTATATTCAAAATTGTGAGGAAAGGGAAGGGTTAAAACTCGATTTCAACTCTGTTTGTAAAAACCCTGGTGTCCGCGCTCTGGCTAAACTCTTTTTAAATTCGCTATGGGAAAAGTTTGGGCAAAGACCCGATTTACCGCACGTAGCCATTGTAATCGACTATCAGGGCATCCACAAGTACCTGATGGATCCGCACATTACCATGAACAGCTTCATTGATGTAAATGATGAGGTTATGTAACTCAGTTACAAGGATGCGTGTGACATGTTGCGCCCTAACCTTAACATGAGTGTGATGGTGGCATGCTACACGACTGCTATGGCTAGGTTTCACTTATACAGAATCCTTGAAAAATTTGGGGACCACGTTTTGTATCACGATACAGATAGCGTTCTATTCACGGAACGCCCCGGTAATTGGAGTCCACCGACCAGAGACTTTTTAGTTGACCTCACTGATGAACTTCAAGATTACGGTCCGGGAAGCTACATTAGAGCCTTTGTATCTGGTGGTCCTAAGAACTACGCGTACCGAGTTTGTGTTGGTGGCGATCCTGCCAAAACAAAAACGGTGTGCATGGTTCACGGGATCATCATAAACTATAGCAACTGGAATGGCGTTAATTTTGAGGATTTTAAAACGATGGTCAACGAACAGGCCGCAGAAAGATACATACAAATACCACACAAAATTGTAAGAAAAGGTCTTGCGGCTATATGTAGCGTTTCGCAGAACTAAAGTCTACCAGCCCATGTACCAAAAGTGGAAAACCGCTTATTATAATACGTTGCCGTTTGGATATCAGAGTCCTTGTAAGCGCACTCGCCATGACTAAAAGGTGACCATTTAGCCTGGCAGAATAAACACTTTTTTCTGTCACTCTAGACAGTTCCACTGACATACCATTTTTCAAAGATTTGAAATTTTTTCAAATTTATTTCTTCATGAAAACACGCATATATTTTTATTGATTTATTTATGCACCCGGAATAGTTTTTATATATTTTTTATTCGCTGGTACAATCCTCCACCTACCTGATTATTTCTAGTCAATATAAATAATTGTTTGTATATATTTTAATTCTAGTCATTTTTTTATCTTGTACAGATTTTAAATTAAAACTATCTGGTTGTGTAAATATATTCAAATACTATCCAAACTGAACCTTTTAAATTAATACCGAAGCCACACTACGAGCTTAAGAAATTGATTAATGTTTCCTCTACTCCTTAACGTATATATTTTACTTCAAGGTGTAAGATATATTCTATAACATATTTTTTTATGTAAATAAATATTATAAGTATAATTTTGATGGTGTGAGATATATTTGTATAAACTTCTATTTGCGTGTGTAAATAAATATTCCAGGTATACTTTTCATGGCGTGAGCTATATTCTAAAGCGTTGACTGTGTACATAAATATTCCTAGTATACTGTTCATGGCGTGAATTATATTTGTAAATAAATATTCCAAATATACGTTTCACTTTGTGAAATATATTTGTAGATAAATATTCCAAATATACGTTTCATGTTGTGAAATATATTTGTAAATAAATATTTAATGTATACTTTTCACCGTGTGATTTATATTTTTTGTGTTAAAACATTTTATAAAAAACTGTTATGTTTGTGTTTTAACGTCTACACCCCTACCCCACCCCCAACCGTCTTTCTATCCTATAAATTCAAGTTCATATAGCTTGTAAGCTAAGTCTCATACATTATTAACTAGTAGAAACTTCAATTTTCGGCAATAACAAGAGGCCCTTCCGGCTGTGGAAAGTCACATTTTGTAGCCGACTTTATCGGTCACTTGGACAAATTGTGTGGCGTTTAATTTGATAAAACTACGTGGTATTATGCAATATGGCAACAGGGATTATGGCAAGTCCCCACGTCATATTCTGTAAGGGTTTGCCGGAAATGGATGACACCTGTAATGACTCTCCACAGCTGATTATACTGGACGACCAGATGCGTTAAGCCAACGAAGTGGTCGTTGAACTTTTCACAAAGTGATGCTACCATAAAAATATTAGCGTCATGTACCTTACACAAAATATATTCCACCAGGGCAAGGGCCAAAGAAACATTTCCTTAAATGCACATTATATCGTGCATTTAAAAAATCCCAGGGATAAAGCTCAGATTCAACATTTTGCACGTCAAGTCTGTCCTGAAAATCCCCTTTTTTACAAGAGGCTTACGCTGATTCTACAAGTACTCACCAGGGGTATTTTAATAGATTTCATACAAGGTACACCAGAATGATTCAGATATAGAACCCACAAAAATGCCTGGTGCTACGTGTACCTACCATGCAAAATCTATAAAACACCAACACTTCCCGATTACAGATCATTTCATAACCACTAGTCCAAAAGTGCTGAAGTAGGCCCCTCTGCTACGTGCGATGAATCGCATGAGCCCTTAGCAAAGTGTCACCTTGCTGTAAACGGCCGAAAAGAAACTGATTGACTCTGTTTGCGATTGTGCCTACAACAATTTAAAAGGTTGGGTGCAATTGAAAAATGCGCAGAAGGGAAAGTTACGTGCTCACAAGCAGGTGTTGCGAAAGCTGCTAAGACGAGGAGAGTTCTGGAAGAGGAAGAGACGACTACTCGTTCAGAAAGGTGGAGCTGTCCTACTCTTACTTTTACCCCCTTTAATCAGCGGTGTCCTCGGTTCCTTATTCAACAAGTATATAATGGAACACACGAAAAAGATTATATTGGTGTCCACGGAAACGTTACACCATTACGAGAAAAACCACCAACAAATGGCATCAGCCACAAATCTAGTGGTCTCCGAGTTGGACAAGGAAATGGAAAAAATCCTCGCTTCATAACTTGACGACAAGTCTAAATGGACTTTACACCAACAAGTGCCACAGCACTATCTGCACTTTATTCAACACCCTCCATCGTGTGAAAATACCACCACCACCACGACCACCCCTGAATTGTCTGTACATTGTACCAGCCGCAGGCACGTTAAAAAGCTGAACTTTTACTAGAACATTATATTTCCCAAGGCGGCATATCTTGGGACTCAAACGGAGAAGTGAGTATTCACGATACGCCTTTCCGTGGATCCAATATTTTGAATTTAGTAAATTTAGAAAATAATGTTCACTACACGTATACCACAAAGGTTAGGAGAATTATGTTCCATATACGTAGGTTATATCACAAAATAAAGGTAAACTATGGTCATAACATATAGGGTTTATGTCACAACACAAAGGATAATCATGTTCATTACACGTATAGCACAAATTTATGAAAATCGTGTTCACTCCAAACATACCACAATGCTTGGAAAAATAATGTTCAAGAAAAGTATATCACATAATAAAATTAATTTATATTATATAATATATCACAATATAAAGAAAAATAATGTTAACTAAACATACCACAAAGTTTAGAAAATTATTTACAATACACATAACAACAAAGTAAAATAAAATCATGTTCACCACATAAATGCCTACAACAATGTGTAGTCTAATTATGTTTAATACACTACCACAATATATCACAAAACATATTTAAATCATGTTCATTACACGCATATCTCTAAATAAAGAAAAATCATGATCATTTCACTTATATCCAGTGAGTTACCTAGGGTATGACAGATTTGGCACGTGCCTTAGGAGCCACTTAACGGAATCATATAGCTAAACAGTTTCCATTTACTCAGTTATTTAGATTTAATTTACTTTTTTATTCCAAATTCTCTTACATTTTAAATAATTTTTAGTTTTTATAATATTAACTACTAAATCGAACGTTAAATATTTGTTTTGGTACAAACGGTGGCTACATCCATGAGATCCATACAATAAATAACCTATATAAGATTAAATACTGATTTTCATGTCAGAACAAGGCCGTTGAGACAGAATGAACCTAGGGTGCAAAGGTGCTAAGGACGTATTTCATCATTTTTTGGTTGGTTTTTAAGTGTAAAATAATATTTAAACTAAACAAGATTCTAATTATTCATCAATAAATAAATAATATTATCTAAAATTGAGAATAGATTTTTAAAATTTACTAACTGCATAGTCATATTTATTTTATGACGTTCGAGGTCACTTTGATTTCTATTAATGATTAAAGAAAATGTTAATAGAAAAGTAAGCAAATAAGGACGAAATGGTGCTACAATAGTGTCAGTCACAGTCTTATGACAACCTTGCTGTGATGGTTGACACAGGAGTAGTGTTCAACAAAGAATAAGTGAGAAAAACAACTTGGTATTTTTGTGAATTGTGACAATCATTCACTCAACTTGGTGGGTGTACCTACAGTCAAGCAGGATACAATGATCGTCACGTTTTTTTGGAAACCTTTAAGCTCTCTAAGTATCAATCATTCCTTCAAAACAGCGTTGGAAAGAGCTGAAGAAAAAAAAACGCTGCGCCTGTGGTTGTAAAGTCGGAGCCCAAACCCAGATGGAGTGTAAGGATAGAAGCAGTGAATCTGGTTAAAAGGTACCTTGAGAAGATATTAAGGGCTATCCAGGACATTGCAGACTATGGAAATGAAACCAGTGAAATAAGAAATTACTTTTTAGACTTTCTTATTGATGCCAAGGGACTGTGTTACGCTGACGATATTAATGATTCAAATCAGAAGTGCAAACATATGTGAAAATTGTATAGCTGTATTGTTGATGGACAACAACTATATGAAGAAATTTTAGATTGTCGAATATTTTTATCAAGTCGGGCAAACATGAAAATATAAAGACTTGAAGAGCTTCTAGAATGTATTGCTTGGAGTGCAGATGAGAGCGTTTTCCACAATATTCACAGTCCTATTCAGATACTTCTAACCATCGTCAGCTGTGAGTTCTGAAACTAATACTTTTGAATTAAAGTCTTCATGGGTCATAAAGCTGATCGTGTGATTTGTTCTGTTAAGTGTGTAAGCTGAAGAAAAAGAAACAACAGACTTCAAGCACATCATAGATCAATTTGCATCAATAAAAACACGGAAGGTGCATTGATAGTTTTCTTACTGCCATAATTTATTAAATAAAAAATTAATGAGTTTGTCTTATTTTTGAGCATATATTGTGGTAAAGTTGTTTAAAAGACATGTGTCAGGTGTTTGGACAGAGAACAATTACAGTGCTTGCCATAGGCGCCATTTTATGTAGCTCTACCATTGCGTACATCACAAAATAAAGACTTTTCATTAAACGTTTATTAAGTAATGAAGGTAAATTATGGTCAGTAATGATCACAATCTGATGAAAAACAAATTGAGGGGAAATATTCTTATTTATCTTATCTATCTAATATTCTTATCTATATCCCACTAAGGAGTCAAACGATATATCATCGATTCACAATCCATTTAAGATTTGTTCTTATTGATGGCTGGTCATCATTTTAAATATTTGTTTTCTCTAAAAGGTGCCCCTTATTGGCAATCCTCGATCATATCTGGAATCAAGTATCTCTAGAAGCAAACTATTCATATAAAATCTTATTGAGAATCCATTTCCCTTTTCCATAAGATGTCATCCCTCTCAATTTTCGTGATGGACATTCCTTTTCTTGTCCAGACAACAAAGTAACACCACCGTCTTTAAGTAATGTGTAACTGTCCGTGCACTTGGTAATAGTAGCTATCCTTTTTTTAAATGTATATATCATAACCTGTTATGTGCCAAACTAGGATCTTTTGGCATTTTATGGCTTCATTTAGAGTAATATCATTCACCGATACAGGGCACTTAATTTGGACGATAGCATCATTACCTATATATCCATCGGGAGATGCTGCAATAAATGATATATTTCTGTAGACTACCAAAACCACACTTTCAAATTTTAATCCTAGAACTCCTTCCAAAATTTATATTGCCATAGGTGTATGTTAAACATCATGTCGAGTCCTATCATTTCCAAATACTGTTCAATGTAACATAATCTTTACTAGATTTGCCTTCGATGTGGTCTGTCTCATTTTGCAAATTTTACCAAACCAGAAGCTGTCACTCTCTTTCTTCGCTGTCTTCTTCATTCTTATTTCTGATTTTGTTTGACCGTTTCATAAATCAAGGCTTTCCTCTGCTTTTCTGTCATAAGCAAACTACAAATAAACTGTTCTTTCTTTAGATTATAGTCTTCTTCATTGAGGTCAGCTTTAGCCGGATGGTCTAGAACCCCGTAGTGCTCATCTGGACCTGAATATTTCTTTTGTGGTTTTCTGAGAGGAGGGTTCTGCAATTTCCATTTGGTCCTTGCAATTCAACGTTTAACTATCCGTGTGACGAACCGTTTAGTGTTTACTTCAGCCCTGACAATATCCATCTTTTTGTGCAGGAGTTTGTGTAGTATAGATAGGACCTTTGTTGTGGGAAGTAACTGATACGGTACAGTGAACTTAATAAGAGCCTCTCAAAGCATAGTTAATGCGCTTTCCGCCGATGAACTTTGCAACGACACTATTAAATGTATCTGCAAATTATTACTGACGTTAAAGATTAGGCTCCGATTATGGAATGCGAAGGAATTACGATCACTGACTATATCTTCCCAAAAGCCATATTTTATCAACTCTGGCACTAAATTTGTTTCAGCTTGTTTTGGTCCCTGACAGAAATATACTCGATCCCCACACCGATAATGATCACCAAAACATGACTTAGTCCATTACTTATGTCTTCCTTTAATTGTTTGACATTTTCATGCTGAGGAAAAGGTTGTACTTAATTATATTTTATTCCCTCTGTTACGGCATATCGCATTTTTAAAACTCTTTGTTGAATGGATGACCTAATAATTACAGGAACTGAACCTAGTTGGCTCTTTTCTCTTTTCCCAATTTCCTTTACCCTGTTCACATAGTTGCTAAGCATGTGATTTAGATATTTAATCATTTTTATCTCGAAATCAGGACCATACGGTTTGGTTACGCTCAAACATTTCATGACATTGCTGTCCCCATCTCCTAGTAAAGATGATAAAATAATAAAATCTACTTATTAATACATTATCATGCTGGTAAGGCAAGATCATTTATCAATATTAATTTTTGTTGGGTTCCTGATGAAATATTTGGATTATGAATTAAAACTTTTCGATTTCATGACATTCATTAAATGTTTAAAGTTCTATGTTAAGTTTACCTATAGGTTCGGCGTACACAATTCCATACATTGGTACACTTTGCTTGAACCCATCAACTGTGATGTCAGCTTCCATCTCATTGGCAAATTGGGTCCAATTTTTATAGCATATGTGCTCTTTTGCAGGTTTTTCTTGGGAGGATGCTCTTTCACAAATAAAGCAATAGGAGTTGCAAACACCCATGTATATCACCTTTTTTGTCTTGAAGACCAACAATGCATGCTTAGCATCATAAACAAATTTATTGTAAGGGATATTTACCTACAGGACCATTAAAATATTTTTAACTTAAAAGAAAATACAAAGTTGAGTCTTAAAAGTTTATTTCGTGATTATTATATTATATTAAATAATATATCAAGCTCAACACATAAAGTTCTACGTCTCAATACTATGTATTATATATAATTTACCACTCCTGAGAGAGCGTCGTATTTGATTTTATAAGATCTTTTGTACCATGCTCCATCTGTCACAACAGTTATCGTTGGTCAACCCTCTTTGTCCACATTTCCGGCTTTGACAGCCAATGCTGCTGCTTCACACGCGGCAGCCATCATTTCATCAGAATCAATTCTTCTTAGATGTTCACATACTGCTTGGTATATAATTTGGTATATATGATTGATTGCCCATACAAGACATATCTAGTACTGCTAACAACCCTTCTAGCTGAGGAAAACCGTGGTCTGTTTTAATAATGCCAGCCACCATTGCAGTATTAACATTCATCGGTGAATTGAGATTTGCAGTATGGAGTGTTTCGAGAACACCACACACCTTGCACTGCAAGTGTAATGTGCTTCAGGAGCCATTCCTGGTTTCGCCTGTAATATTCATATTTGAAAATGTGCAGTTTAACCTTTTATGGCTTGAATACATTCCAAAAAGTACTGTAAGTTGACTATTATGCGTCCTTTTATGATAGAGGTTGTTTTTAAAATATTTGTGTCGCTGGAAAGAAAAAACAAAACAAATGTGCACTGTAGCTTGAGGTATTTAATGCAAGGAGTGGAACTGGAATCAGAACCATAAATGTTAACTTTGGCACTGAAATTGAATTCCGGACCTTTGGATTAACACGCACGGAATCAATTCTCATGTACATGTATAATTTTTCAACTAATTGAATACTAGTCCTAATTTAAATTGATCACCTTCCCACCGCCATGATTGTGATAATCTTAATTTTAGCCTGTGATATTTAATTAGCACTTATTTTATTACATTCATAATTCTATATATTGTATTTAAGGTTCTAATTGTATTTTTATAAGGTGACACTCTTATTAAATATGTATAGTATTTAATCAGGCTATCTTGTTAAAAATGTAATTCAAAATTTGGATGAATTTATTGTTCACTAAATAAGTTACCACTAAAATGTATTGTGATGGTGTGTGTGGCACATCTTCCGGGAAAATATCCATTAAAACTTATGTTCGTTAATTAACAGTAGTCGGATGTATGGTATTATCTAGAGATGTGGGGTGAGGCGACTCTAAATGTGGAGGGGGAATACTTTCAATAGTGTCACTATCAATTAAGCTACAGGATGGCATCTCTGAATGTCGAGAGGGAATTATTAGAAATGAGTCGATTGTAGTATTGAAAAAAAAAAATAGAAATAAGTTATTGATATAAAAATTTGTATTAAATAAATCATTGATTTTGCTGAATTTATGTCTTATGCATTCTTTAATTTTTTCATTAAAAATACATACACCTATTTCACACTATTATGTTTAAAGTCAAACTACTATTTTGTTTTCTTACTAAAGTTATTTTGAATGAATCAAATTCATACATAATATAAATAAAATATTTCAGTAAGACTATTAACATAAATTTTATGATTTTCATTTTTTTTTCTCATTTTCGAATAATGTAATATCATAAATTTAATAAACCCGTATAGTTTTGCACTACACCAAATCAATTTATTTGTAAAATTGTTCCAATGTTTACATTTTAAATATATGTATTTTACATTTAATTGATTCTACCCAGACCAAAACAAAACCACAACATAGTTTGAAATATTCAGTTTTTATTAGTGTCTTATAGCAATCAGAGTTTGGCTGCAAGAACATAATTATTTTTATTTAGAATCCTTGGGGAAATATGAATGATAAATTGGCAATTTTTTTTATCTCGGAATAAGCACAAACAATATTAATACCAATAGTGAGTAAATAAACTCTTTAAATTTCTGGAAAAAAAAAATCAACTTGGTAAAATGGCATGTTTCAACGCTAGTTTGAGCTCTAACAATAGCCTCTAAAACGTGTATTGTTATGGAAAAAATTCGTAATAAGTAATGATTTATATGCATTAAACTCTATCCCTGACCTCTTGAAAGCAAGATTAATTAAGAATGTATGTATTACTCCTCAATATCTGGGCTGAATCTTATATTATTATGTGTTATATTATTTCACACTCCCCATCCATACCAATGTTGTAGCATTTGTTCAAAATTATACTTTCCTCATCCTTGTCCAAGAAGTGTAGTTAAATAAGAATATCCTGGAAGGGCGAATTAAATTTTCTATATATTTGATCCCAACTGTATAATTACTTCAAATGAAGACTAGCCCATACTAATGACATGTCTTTCAGAGCAATTTTGTGTAGGTAGCCTGCCATAAAATCACAGTTTGTGGGCTTGAATTTCTTTCTCCTATTTGTAGTCCTTTTCACTCACGTTTGACTTAATTTTCTCATAAAACTGTGAATTCTACTCTTACTTAAGAGTGTTGCCTAAAATAGAAAGATAAACATTTTGCTTCGACTTACAATTGATCTAAATTTTCTTTTTTTGTAGGGGCGTTACCATGAACGTCATAAAATGGTTCTGTCATGGCAGGGACTGGTTCCAAGTATGCCAGATTATAGTTGATACCTCTGTAAATATGTAGTTCAAAATATATAAAACATATAGTTATAATACTAATAAACAATAAAATAATAACAGGCAATAGCTTAATAGTATATCTGCGATCACGTGCTTTGCACTTGAGCCGTTAGCCGTTCCTTCCAAGTTGCATCTTTCCAGCTCCATAAATAACTATAAATATCAGTTAGTTTCAGGCTCTATTCCCTACTCCCATGACTGTGGCACTCCTATTAACTGTACTTAAGGTGGGATCAAAGGGGATGCCAGAAAAGCTAGGTTTTTTTTGTTGCAGCTTTCATAGCAAACAATATTTTTTTCAAGCAAACTAAATCAAATATTGCTCCACTACAAACATAGAGTTTAAATTTCCTCACAAGGTTATATCAACAGTTGTTAAATTTCTGTCATGAGTGTCCAAGAATGTTGTGAAAACTTTTTCTCATCGTTTAAAATATTTCTCATTAAATGATGCAATGCTCATAGCAGATATTCAAGAACAGCTGTTGATATCGCCATGTATAGAAAATTAAGTCATATGTTTCTATAGAAGCATTCGGTTTAAAAAAATTTGTTGTGAAAACTGCAAAAACTCTTAACTTTTCTCGCGTCCTCTTCCATCCCATCTTAGCTCGTTCACTAAATTCGTAATAAGTAATGATTTATATGCATTAAACTCTATCCCTGACCTCTTGAAAGCAAGATTAATTAAGAATGTATGTATTACTCCTCAATATCTGGGCTGAATCTTATATTATTATGTGTTATATTATTTCACACTCCCCATCCATACCAATGTTGTAGCATTTGTTCAAAATTATACTTTCCTCATCCTTGTCCAAGAAGTGTAGTTAAATAAGAATATCCTGGAAGGGCGAATTAAATTTTCTATATATTTGATCCCAACTGTATAATTACTTCAAATGAAGACTAGCCCATACTAATGACATGTCTTTCAGAGCAATTTTGTGTAGGTAGCCTGCCATAAAATCACAGTTTGTGGGCTTGAATTTCTTTCTCCTATTTGTAGTCCTTTTCACTCACGTTTGACTTAATTTTCTCATAAAACTGTGAATTCTACTCTTACTTAAGAGTGTTGCCTAAAATAGAAAGATAAACATTTTGCTTCGACTTACAATTGATCTAAATTTTCTTTTTTTGTAGGGGCGTTACCATGAACGTCATAAAATGGTTCTGTCATGGCAGGGACTGGTTCCAAGTATGCCAGATTATAGTTGATACCTCTGTAAATATGTAGTTCAAAATATATAAAACATATAGTTATAATACTAATAAACAATAAAATAATAACAGGCAATAGCTTAATAGTATATCTGCGATCACGTGCTTTGCACTTGAGCCGTTAGCCGTTCCTTCCAAGTTGCATCTTTCCAGCTCCATAAATAACTATAAATATCAGTTAGTTTCAGGCTCTATTCCCTACTCCCATGACTGTGGCACTCCTATTAACTGTACTTAAGGTGGGATCAAAGGGGATGCCAGAAAAGCTAGGTTTTTTTTGTTGCAGCTTTCATAGCAAACAATATTTTTTTCAAGCAAACTAAATCAAATATTGCTCCACTACAAACATAGAGTTTAAATTTCCTCACAAGGTTATATCAACAGTTGTTAAATTTCTGTCATGAGTGTCCAAGAATGTTGTGAAAACTTTTTCTCATCGTTTAAAATATTTCTCATTAAATGATGCAATGCTCATAGCAGATATTCAAGAACAGCTGTTGATATCGCCATGTATAGAAAATTAAGTCATATGTTTCTATAGAAGCATTCGGTTTAAAAAAATTTGTTGTGAAAACTGCAAAAACTCTTAACTTTTCTCGCGTCCTCTTCCATCCCATCTTAGCTCGTTCACTAAATAAATTAAAACACTAAAGTGAATTATGAAATCTAATATTTACCGTCGTGAATACAATGATGTATTCGACTCATCTCCGGAGCATATGTCCATCACATCTTCTGTAAAGGTGCTGATGCTAGACCTACCAGTCATTGAATGTGCGGATATATTAATTTGTGCGCTGCAGTGAGGCAGCTCTGATTGTAAAGAGAGGATATAGATAGTATCAGATAAGATGCTGGGAGGTGTGCCCGAATGTGGAGAGGGGGTTGTTTTAATTGTATCACAATGGATATTCCTAATATAAAAATGTAAACAACTGTTGGTGGGACTATATAAAATAAATTTGTTTTTAGTAACGATTTTGTTGTCCTATCGTATTAGGAACTATTAATTTGGTTATTTAGAAAATATATGTACAGCTTTTTAGAATTTTATTATTTATTATAAAGTTTTTATACTCAAGCAATAAAATTTATTGCAAGTCGACAAAGAGCTGATTATAGTATACGCCATAAAATTATTTAGAAACTCACCTTTCTTCAGAAGAAGTTGCAATCCATAGTTTCTATCTGTTCTTGAATATTAGGTTTTTGCTGACTCGATAAACTGTTACCACCTCTGTTAGCATGTAAGTCATTTGTCCATACAAAGAATACTCTGAATATAAATAAGGTCACGTTTTAAGAAACTGTTTTTTTATGAGTTCTATAAATTTACCTCATCAAAAGGCTATAAACGGTATATTTGAACATTTCTGACAGTAGAAAAACATAAAGCTGAATTTACTATCCCGAAATGATGTTTTGTGTTTGGGTCATAGATCATTCACCAAAATCACATAAATTTAATACATGCTTTTATTAAAAAGTTATTTTCCTATAACCAGTAAGTATTTTCTGTAAATTGAATATAATAATGGTGTTGTATAAAGTTGGTTAACTATAAGGAATCGTTATGCTTTGCCTTACATTTAGCATAATTTGTTTTTCAGCACGTAGCTCAAAAATCTCAGGTAAAAAGTATAATTATCTAAGCATTTTATTGCTCGGACATATTATTTGCATGTAAAATATTACAAGATTGTCAAGCGTGTTCAAGTATTAATTATTGAAACAAAAAAATTGTATTTAAAAAAAATCTATTCATTTAACTAAAAAATTTAAAATAAATATTTCAGTACCTTATTTTATTATTATGAAGTTATTTGAACAAATATTATTCTTAAAATAAATTTCTTGTGAATTTTTAATAACACAATTTTGGTTTAAAAGTAAGCCATTGTTAATTTTTGGGGGTAAGGGAAGGAACTATTTAAAAAAATTAAAACAACAATATAAAAAATAGCTTATAGGGAAGAGGGAGAATTTGATACGAAAAAGTGCTCTCACATTAGCGTGTGGAGATAGATTATAAAACCAAAGTGAATTTCCCATTTAAAAAACTACCGCTAATTCACCTTGGTGGAGATTCGTGAAGCTTATATAACCATGAAAGGTACTAATCCTGAAATATTGGTCAATATTTGCTGCATGATTAGTGCTTTAAATCCTACACTCTCATAATTAGTTCTTTATTTACAACGTACTAAGAGGCGTACATTACCGGCTGAGGGACACTAGCTTCACGCAGCCCCATAATGTAAAGCAATAATTCAGAAACATGTGTCAATACTTAGTATATAATCCTTGATTTCAACCAATAGTTCTCAGTAATGATTAGAAATTTTAGGTTTCCATCCAAAAAATTGCTTGTACTTACAATATATAATAGGTAAGCTTCTAGATCTTGATACGACCCTAATTGTTGAAATGTTTGGGGCTAAACATTACGGGCTTTGTTTAATATGGAAAAGGCAAATTCACACTTACTCAGAAATTAAAAATGTAGCTCAAAGTTTTTATATTTTAGAGCTGATTTTGGAACTTTTTCAGTTGAGACTACTAATCAGGCACTAAAACATTGTGATAATTGTTGTAGATTTAACCTTTATGTATCAGAGCTGAATAAAGCTTTATTAAAATCAAATTTTATCTTGCGTGTAATGATTAAAATTTTGTGAAGCTCATTGGATTTATAAGAATAATTATAAAGGCCATAAAAATACATGTTTTAAATTTAAGCAACATAATTCAAATTGTGGTTCTTTACTTCACGGGACCAGCTTAATGAAACTTTCGGACGTGATTTTAACCCCTTACTCCTGACTATAGGAGCAACTTAACAAAAATAAAACTAGCACGCAGCCATTGAACAGTGAACTAGATCCTGTTTTTATACTAATAAATCAGTATATACTCATTTTGATGCCCCAACACAACGATTCTTCCCTTTATTCCATCCTAACTTTTTGCAGTGAGCAGATAGTCGAGGTCTAGTTTTTTTTCCTTTACGATATTCACTTTTACTTGTATTATTATTCATAGTCAGTAGTTTTAATTTATCGAAAAACAATATACAGTGCTCATACCACTTCTTTGGTGCTGACTGACAGCTCACAGCTGACATCTGACAGCTCTGAAAAGTCACCAGACATTTTTTTTTCCTTTACGATATTCACTTTTACTTGTATTATTATTTATAGTCAGTAGTTTTAATTTATCGAAAAAACAATATAGTTATATGTTATTAATATATAATTATAAAAGCTATCATAGGAAGGAAAAGCATACACGCCTGTTCGGAAACACAGGACCAGTTTTTAAACAAATTGCTTTATACATTTACAATAAGAGCAATGTCAGATATTATTATTTTAAACATTTTTTAACGAACACCTAAAACTTAAAAATGTGCTGGCTCACTGTGAGACGTGCGTTGTCTCATCTCTCAACAAGGTGAAGGCAGACATCCAACTAAAAGAGCGCATGCGCATGGAGTCAACTGCCTTTCCTTCTTTCTCCTGCTATTCTTTACTTCCAAAGCGTTGATGGAGGATATGGCTGCCCTACTTGATGGCTGAAAAGCATTATCTTTGACGCGTCAAAACAACAAAAGAAATTATCAATTGTTTTTACATTTTCTGTTGTGACCTTATCTAAGAGTGACTATTTGTTTCTTAAAGGTTGTATCTAAGATTATCTAGTAGTTACCCTCGTCTCCGAACTTTGAGAATATTTCGAAAGTTCTTTAGTTTTTTTATGTATAATTTATCAAAATGTAAGGTTGAGAGTACTAGCTAAGCATGTTCCCTCGGTTTTTCTTCATTTTGGCTTAAATCAAGTTTAGAAACAATAAAATAATACCTAACCATGGCCTATTTCCTGAACGTCTTTAACGCATTCCAGCGCTCTGGTAGGCAGCTCCCTTAAGATACACGCCTATTTATAATGAACAGAGTCTACTCATCGCTTATTAAATAAAAAAGCTATAATGATATATATATATATATATATATATATATACACACAAGGGTGGATCTACGACTGTTCTACCCATAAGCACAAGATAATTTGCCACCCACTTTTCCTACCTTAATTTTTAAACTTTTAAATCCCCGTTTCCCCTCTACCAGCCCCCATACAGTGACACACACATATCATATTGGCAAGTACTATCTGTGAAATGACAGATAAAAAGTTCTTACCTTATTAAAACAGTCGGTGATAATTTTCACCGTGATTTTTGCAGAGCGAATTGGTCGATGATGCCAAACAACAATTTTATCAAATAAATGAACTTCAATTAAAACTATTGTCAGTGAATTAAGGAGATCCTTTGTTATGTTACGCAGATAGAGTGGTTTGCAGGTAGAGAAAACCACAATAAGCACACACAAGATGAAGTCATAAAATTATTTAACTGGTAGAAAACAATATGTATTTTCTTTCATCATTCAAAATTTGCCGTCCCTAAAATCCGCCGCCGTAGGAAAGTGATTACTAGGCTTATGTGTAGATCCGCTCCTATATATATTTATATAATTATTAAATGAAATTGTAGCATCTCACTTAATTAAAATGACGTCTACAAACTATAATCTGCACCAAATGCTAAAGTAATATAAAGGAATCAGAAGAAGAGAATTAAAATTGATATATTCTGCAATCATATAATGTGTGTTCTACTCACATTACAGGGATGTTCCCGGATTCGATTACCATGCGTTATCCAAGTGTTCTACAAGTATTGCGGAGTAGAAGGCATGACAGTTTCAACGGACGACAAACTCCTTGAACTCAACATTGAATAAATAGCTGAATTTAGCTGGTCCGATGCCGCGAGCTACGAGCACTACTCCCCTAGTGGACTTCCTTAACACCTTCTTTCTCAACTGCTCCATCCACCTCACCTTTGCCATCACTTTTTACTTCTAAACATGATGACCAATTTGCTAGTCATAAAAAGCGTATATAACTGGTGGTCCCTATGTTCATAGAATCGTAGTTAATCTTTGGATATCCTCGAAGAAAGAAACTCTGCTCAAAAACATGAAGAAGATACTGCTGACCGCGATTGTTGGGGCGTGGGTGTCACCGCCTTGAGGCCGAGGGAATATTCTTTATTGAACCAATTATTCATTAAATTTCCAAGTCCTTTAGACTTGTTGAGTTAGTCCATATAACTATGTGTTCTTTTCTAGGTCTTTCGAACTTATTTTAATTTGTCGGAACGACAATTATGTTTAAAAGTCTTTCAGACTTGTTAAGTTAGTCTATATGACTATGTTTTCTTGGGAGCTTACTTTAAACTTCACTGTGAGTTCTTTTTTTTTTGTTTTAAGTCCTCATGACTTCACTATATGCCATTCCACCTTGAACATTCTGTTCTCATGTTCAAATTTTGTATGACTACATTCAGGTTGTCTATTGACTATATTTGACGACCTAGCTAGGTCATTATCTCACAGCATTCTTGTTGCCACCACATTTTCTTTGTTACTATATTGGGTGCGCAAAATGCGGAATACGGCTAATTTTGTATGGTGGCCCGCACATATAGTATTTTCTTTCACCCCTTGGTTGGCGCTTCTTTTGGCTATATACTTAATGTTGGTGTGTACTAGATTGTATGAATACCTCAGGAAGTGGGTAATAGCATAAAAGTACTATTGAGTGCTCTGGAAGTACCCAGTGGGATAAGACCAGCCATAGTACAATTTTGTATGGACACGTGTTTGTTAGTCATCAACTAGTGTAATTGAACTACGGTCATCTAACCGTTTATTATTTTGGATGTCGTTCCTTTGTCTAGTCAAGCTAGGTAGCTGGTCCAACATGTATCTTGGTAACTCTAAAACTTTAGGATTAGCCGTTTTGCTTTATATTTTGCTAACTCTCCATGTTCTCTTTTTAGACCTTTCTGGTGGAAGTCTGGTGCTAGCCCGTCTGTCTTGCAATTCTATATCCACTATCAACTTAACTTCCATTTGACTTTGTCGTGTCGCCTTAGACACGTTCTTTTCCCGTGCTATGGGCACTCCACGTAAATGCTGGGACATTTCTACCTTACTCCACCAATCCATAACGTATATCTACATCCACGCATGTTGACGGACGATACCAAACAACCAATTTTATTAGACTTTAGTGGTGGGGGATAGCAACCCCTAACTAAGTATTATAAATTACTGTATTTTTCCGAGACCCCTGATTCTGCATAATTAGAGGGGTGCCAATGCTTTTTCGTTGCGACCTCATTGGTAAAACCCATTACCACATAGGGGAGTGAGGGAGTTGTTGCAACATTGTGATTACGACACCGGAAAACCCCATTTTCTTGGAGAGGGTCGCGACATCATTCAAGATTGTGATCTATTCCTGTCTCTACTTGTCTTGTCGAGCAGCCAGACTGACGGCAGGTATGGGTCATCATGGTTGCGACATTGTGATGACGTCATGGGGAAGACCCATTCCCGAGGAGTGTTGCTAAGTTCAATGATCTAATACGCATTTTATAATAATTTTTGTATACTTGCATCGATGGTCGCATGGTCTAAGGCGTCATTAGACGGCCACTGACGGAGTAATCGACGTTTGAAACAAATGTGGGTACACATTTTATCTGGTCTAGAAAAATCTCGACAGTTTGAAAATGTTGGGGGGGGGGG
>CABFOW010005974.1:21643-36622 GCA_902141385.1 Timema californicum
AATTACGGTCGTTCTAACGAGAACCGTCTATAGTACTCTTCACTACGTTGCCGTCAGGAGAGCTTCGTTCTCCGTGTTCCTTCCGATGATGAGGGAGGAACGCCCGACGCCGTGGACTGCACGCCAATAAATAAATAAAAAACTTCATGCCCCAACCCAATCCTAGGACCATAAACTCCCCACGCCAAAAATAAAAATTCCAATGGTCCATCTGAATTCTACCCAAACATAAATAACCAATGAGCACAAATAAAAAAAGCAATGAACACAAATTAAAAACAAATGAAACAAGAATAAACAAGTTTGTAACACTGTAAAGTGTGTCAAGAGGAGTAGAGGGGAGAATGGAGGAGAGAGGGAAACCAACAGCCAATCATATAGCGAGGGGCATGGTCACGTGTTCATCTCTAAGCCAATCAGAGTGCTGTTACCATAGTTCGTGCTAGATAATGTAATATAATATACAATTGAGATAAAAGAAAAAAAGGTTTTATGGTGAAAAAGGGAAATGTGTATGTGAATATTGAGGCATATAACAAATATGTCACTAAGCTAATATTGATCTATACTGGACCAATGAGCGATGGTCAGTCAACTGGAGTTAATGCCTACTACTAATGGAATATTATTACATGTTAATTGGCTACTCATTCGCTAGGTTATTGAGAAAAAAGACCAGTAAATTATAAACTGGCTGTCCAATTTATTACTATGAAGGCTAAATAAAAACAAGAATCATCTAATTACGGTCGTTCTAACGAGAACCGTCTATAGTACTCTTCACTACGTTGCCGTCAGGAGAGCTTCGTTCTCCGTGTTCCTTCCGATGATGAGGGAGGAACGCCCGACGCCGTGGACTGCACGCCAATAAATAAATAAAAAACTTCATGCCCCAACCCAATCCTAGGACCATAAACTCCCCACGCCAAAAATAAAAATTCCAATGGTCCATCTGAATTCTACCCAAACATAAATAACCAATGAGCACAAATAAAAAAAGCAATGAACACAAATTAAAAACAAATGAAACAAGAATAAACAAGTTTGTAACACTGTAAAGTGTGTCAAGAGGAGTAGAGGGGAGAATGGAGGAGAGAGGGAAACCAACAGCCAATCATATAGCGAGGGGCATGGTCACGTGTTCATCTCTAAGCCAATCAGAGTGCTGTTACCATAGTTCGTGCTAGATAATGTAATATAATATACAATTGAGATAAAAGAAAAAAAGGTTTTATGGTGAAAAAGGGAAATGTGTATGTGAATATTGAGGCATATAACAAATATGTCACTAAGCTAATATTGATCTATACTGGACCAATGAGCGATGGTCAGTCAACTGGAGTTAATGCCTACTACTAATGGAATATTATTACATGTTAATTGGCTACTCATTCGCTAGGTTATTGAGAAAAAAGACCAGTAAATTATAAACTGGCTGTCCAATTTATTACTATGAAGGCTAAATAAAAACAAGAATCATCTCACTTGCCTAAAATACAGAAAATATAAACTTACCTCTAATTTGTATTAATAATGTCCATTATCCCTTTAATATTATTGTTTATTTACTTGGATTGTGAACAGATATAAAAAAACTTGAACTTAGATAATACCTTTCCACTACTTTCCTAGGATATATACGTTGTAGAAATATTACACCAAAGATCATAAATGAAATAATTTACACTGTTGCGTACACTCTATGGCTATTAGGAAGCCTTATTACAGACTAATTGAGAAAAGAGAAACATCTTTGTACACCAAAGAGCATAAGAATCAAGTTCATTCTCAGACTTGAATTAAAAACACATCTATTTGGCCATAGCTTAGAAACTATTGGCTCACACAAACATATTTCTAATAAATGATTTTTATCTTTACTAACACTACAACTTTACAATTAGAAGTTATTTTGTATCCCAAATAGCTATGGAGAAATTACCCAAATTTGAAAATTTATCCTACTTAAAGTACCCTAAAAGTCATTTACATGAGAAAATAAGAACTGTCATCGTGTTTATAATGATAAACAATGTTTAGATATAAAATTTAATAAAATCGTTTGAGCGAATTCCAAGAATTTTTTTTCTTTTTTACGCTTCAGTAAATTATCCTTAAATTTAAATATCAAATTCCAAAATCTCCTCGGGGGGACCTTATGGACACCATAGATACCAAATTTAAGCCGAATCGGTAAAATGGTTTTGGATTTAGCTTGGTGGACAGACAAACAGACATACAGATGGCATTGGGAAAACTACTCTTTTTGTTTCAGGAGGTCATGAAAGGTCAACATTTATCAAAATCGTTAGCTTTTGTTGTTGTTTTGTTGACGATCACAATACTTTTTTTTAGGTGTCGAGAGAAAGTACGTAGGATATTCAAGCCAACCCATATCTAAGAATCAAATATCTGAAGTTATTATTTATGCTTTTTAGAGAGGAATTTTCCATCTAGATATAATATTTTGAAAATTGAAAAATGACACCTGGACAAGGGAATCGAACCTGGGACCTTTGGTATAGTACGCAAATGCTCTCACCACTGAGCTATACAGGAATCCAGAATAACCCTAGAAACGGGACGATACCTGGATAGCTAAGTGGTTAGAGCAATGGCGTACTAAGCCAAAGGTTCCGGGCTCGATCCTCGTGTCCAGGAGTCATTTTTCAATTTTCAGAATGCAACACATAGTTGTTCAGTCTAAGAGTATAAACTTTCTCGCCACACTCCTGGTGAGTCATGTTAAAAAAAAAGCTAGCATGGAGTTAAAATGACACTAGGTTAATTCGTGTTGTTCTGATAGATGTGTTAAGAACCAAAGTGGAAAGTTAATTCCACTGCACTATGATTGAGAAGATTAAAATACAAATAATCATCATTCAACGCTTGCTTTCCGTCTGAAAAATGATCAGAATGAATCACGCATGTTCTCTTTAACGATTCTTGTCAAAATGAACTTAAAGTATACTATGAGGTAGGTCAAGAATATTTTAGAGGCTATCTTTTACTTGAGTTAGGCAACTAGATAAACAAAAGCTACTATAATGTATATCTTTTGTCAAAAGGAGTAAATTAGTTTAAATTTGTTTATTTCCATGAGTAAAGCGATTTAAAAACGTTTATTCAATATTTGGAAAACAATAGAACTTCTTTGAGGGATTACTTCAAAGCTTATCTTCATTTTTTGAATGGTTGTTGATTGTGCTAGAAGGAATTTTTTTTTCTTACACAACCTAGTGATATGTCACAAATCTTAGTCGCAATTTGTAGTATATAAATGATTGCAAGCAATCACTATTTTTATTGTGTAAAACACCATCAATTTGACATTTAAATTAACAGCATAGCTGGACTACACTTCATAAAATATCCACTAGACTAGAAACCATTAATTACGAGATTTTTTGTCAAGCCATAATATGTCTTCGGAAGAATCATCTATAAATGTTAGTGATGGAAAACAAGGTAAGCAGTGATTGGTTTTAAATCGTCCAGAACTCAAAGAAACGTTCAAGTTAATCAGTATCCAAGGCCGAAATATGCCAGAGTGTACTTTTAAAAGCTTACTAGGTCAGCAGTATTGATGCTGGGGACTATGAGCTATCCAGCTATCAATTTGTGATGGAGGGGTATTTGAGACGGAAGGTTTTGGGCTCTATTTCACGGTGTGTCGTGCATTTTGTCTGGGACACTGTCACTGTAACGTTATCTATACTGATGACAAAGATATAACTTTATGTGTATTGTTTTAGAATTTAAAAATATGGATGACTATGAGCAATTATCACTTTGTGTTTTTAATTTATTCATATGATTATTAATAATTTACAGAACGTTATTAAACTTGTCCTAAAATCCAACTGCTTAGCAAGACGTGGTGTTAAAACGATATTAAATTAAAATAACTCACTGACTATTGAGCTGTAGGCTTACCTAATTAAGTGTGTGTATGTATTTTGTTGTGTTCACAATAATCACGACCTTGAAAATTATTTTCTCTTTTCATTCGTAATAACATTTCCAATCTACTAGAGAGAATTCTCTGTTCCCATGGTGAGATATAAATGGCCCACCCCGGTCATATATTAGTGTTATGGGCCCCCACAATGAATACGAGTGTACAACACATAGGCCTATTATGAATATACATCTTTTTAATGACGCTTGCTACCAACATCTACTAGAAACTGTTTTTAATTATGAATTAATTAAAGAAGAAATCCATTATGCAGATTAGAAATATTCTATAAACATATAATTTAAACGGAGACAACATCACATAAAATAACAAGCGCGTTAAGAAATATGTCCCAAACAGAAAACAATAGAGGATTATGTTTCCTCTTTCCAAAATAAATCGAGAATAGTGTTTTCTCTTTCTAATCTAGAGCCTCGTTGAGGAACCTATTTCCTCTTTCCAAACTATAAACTCAATGAGGAACCGTATTTCCTCTTTCCGATCAAGAAACTCATCGAGGAACCGTATTTCCTCTTTCCGATCAAGAAACACATTGAGAATATTAAATTAAAATAACTCACTGACTATTGAGCTGTAGGCTTACCTAATTAAGTGTGTGTATGTATTTTGTTGTGTTCACAGTAATTACGACCTTTAAAATTATTTTCTCTTTTCATTCCTAATAACATTTCCAATCTAATAGAGAGAATTCTCTGTTCCCATGGTGAGATATAAATGGCCCGCCCCGGTCATGTACTAGTGTTATGTGCCCCCACAATGAATACGAGTGTACAACACATAGGCCTATTCTGTATATACATCTTTTTAACATCGCTTGCTACCCATATCTACTAGAAACGGTTTTTAATTATGAATTAATTAAAGAAGAAATCCATTATGTGGATGAGAAATATTCTATAAACATATAATTTAAACTGAGACAACATCACATAAATAATAACCGCATTATGAAATATGTCCCAAACAGAAAATAATAGAGGATTATTTTCCTCTTTCCAAAATAAATCGAGAATAGTGTTTTCTCTTTCTAATCTAGAAACTCGTTGAGGAACTTATTTCCTCTTTCCAAACTATAAACTCAATGAGGAACCGTATTACCTCTTTCCGATCAAGAAACACATTGAGGAACCGTATTTCCTCTTTCCGATCAAGAAACACAATGAGGAACCGTATTTCCTCTTTGCAATCAAGAAACACATTGAGGAACCGTATTTCCTCTTTCCAATCAAGAAACACATTGAGGAACCGTACTTCCTCTTTCCAATCAAGAAACACATTGAGGAACCGTATTTACTCTTTCCAATCAAGAAACACATTGAGGAACCGTATTTCCTCTTTCCGATCAAGAAACACATTGAGGAACCGTATTTCCTCTTTCCAATCAAGAAACACATTGAGGAAACCGTATCTCCTCTTTCCGATCAAGAAACTCGATGAGGAACCGTATTTCCTCTTTGCAATCAAGAAACACATTGAGGAACCATATTTCCTCTCTCCAATCAAGAAACACATTGAGGAACCGTATTTCCTCTTTCCAACCAAGAAACACATTGAGGAACGTGTTTTCCTCTTTCCAACCAAGAAACACATTGAGGAACGTGTTTTCCTCTCCTGAATTGACTCACTTCTCCTCTTAGCCTCACGAATGGAACATTATGTACACCCTCAATTTATTAACCATTCCAATATTTTAACTCACAATTTGTTGACGTTTTGTTAGTTTAACCTCTCGATATTTGATAATAGGAGAGAAAGAAAGGTATCTGAGTTGTAAGCTACAACTATTGGGACTTCTAGAGATAAATAAATGTGTTTTGAAGTTTGACAACTCATGACATACGCTAACTGGTAAATCGTTATAATTGATAGTGGAAACAACTGAATAGTGAAATGCGTTAATATAATCCTTACCTTATTTGTTTATAAACACATGTGTGAGTTTTTGACACGTTTCAAACACTTTTTACTAACTTATATAATTGTTTCCAAAAACTTTGAAGCTAGCTATATGCGTGGATGGGGAAAATAGTCTGAAACAGAGTATAGGTGTGACAATTAGCTACAAGAATGTCCTACATAATTATTTAAGTTATTTTAAAATCTAACACCACAAATAAGTAAATACAACAACAAACAATGGAATATTTTGAACAGTCAGATGACGAAAAGAGTGGTAGCAATGTTTTTCTATATTTAGCTTGACGTTAAATAATCAACCTCAACTCCTTCGAATTAATTAGACCTCAAGTTAAAGCGCAGGTTGTATGATAGCCTAATATTAAAACAGGTACTGTAATAAATCTGTTATCCTGGATTTATTGTTTAACCTCAACAAAACCTGACCATGAGACAGTGGTCCTAATGATCCCACATCAAATATATTAAAAACTTCAAACTTAATGTTATATATTAATTGCCTATAATTTGTAGAGGATTTTTATTGGGGTAATAAATCAAACTCATCCATCATTTAATGAAGCCATATAATTTTACCATTGTTCAATCTGTTAAATTAACTATAAATCACTCTAGTCTATTGAAATAATGAACCTTAGACCATGCGTCCACCNATATTAATTGCCTATAATTTGTAGAGGATTTTTATTGGGGTAATAAATCAAACTCATCCATCATTTAATGAAGCCATATAATTTTACCGTTGTTCAATCGGTTAAATTAACTATAAATCACTCTAGTCTGTTGAAATAATGAACCTTATACCATGCGGCCACCGATGCTGTTCTTATGATATTACCAGAGTGGAGTTAGTGAGAAACAGGGAGTTTTTTATTTACTTGATACTAATTATATTGCTCCTATGGGGGAGTTAATTCCTCTCTTCACAGGGACCATGCTTGTACAACACTATGGACATCTACTTTAGTTAAATAGATTGTTGCTGTTTATTAATGTACTTCTAAACAATATGATTAGATTTATTGGTGAAAATAAATATAAATTAATAAGTAACTATCAAATATCGTTTATTACAATATATCAACAACCTTTAAATAAGATATCAATTTTATCTCTAACGAAGTGAGGGGGTATTGATTAACTAGCAATATATTACAATTAAAGTCTGGTTTTATTTATCTATTTTTATAATTTAATTCAACACGATATCTTTCTAAAACAATAGAATGTTATGTTACAAGGTCAATGCTAGTCCAGTTTCAAACAATTGCTTCAGGAATATTTCAAAATTATCGAGATAACTCTGATTATGATCGTTTATTTTTAATAATTCTAGTTAAAAAAACTGGTATTTAGTCATTTATAATAATATTATTATCTTTTTGATAAGGCTGTGACGATGAATTTAGTTTAATTTCAAGGAACAATCTAACCAACCGAAAATCTTAAAAACCCACCACTTTGTTTTATTTATATTAATAGATATCAATCTTTTATTTATACAAAGATACGATGGGGCTGTATTTAGGTTTAAAACAATTCTTACGAGCCCCACAAGTATGGATACCGTCCTTAGTTTCATTTAGTTATCATCTTATATTGCGCTTGTTAAGGTGCGATTAGTTTGTCAACAAAATGATATTGTGATAGCTGTATTGAAATAACATATTGTATGTTTGCCAAAGAAGTGATTTTCTATACATTTTTATTAGTTTTACTTTCTCTCGACCACTCGAACAGAGAAGTATTGTGATCGGTAAATAAATCCAACTCTAGATTACGATAACTGCCCACGTTTATTGACCCCCTGAAAGCGAAAAAGTGGTATTTTTGGTCCCATCTGTCTGTCTGTTTGTATCCTGTTCTAGAGGCTAAACCACTTTACTGATCGGGCTTAAACTTGGTATCTAGGGCTTCCATGAGGTCCGCCCAAAGGTTTTTTGGAACTATCATTACATAAACCCTAAAATCAGGGACAGTTTACTGAAGGGCAAAAAGGGCAAAAATTGGTTTTCTTAAAATCCATTATGACGATTTTGATTATATTTTGTATCTATACATTGTTAAAGATTATAAACCAAACGGAAGGTTTCATTTTCTCAGGAAAATGACTTTTACTTTAACATTAGCACAAATTTCTAATTTTGTTCATATCTCCGTAACTATTTGAGATATGAAATAATCTATGTGAAGATGTAATACTACCATAGATAAAAACATTTGATTTGAAATATATATTTATGAAATCAATAGTTTCTAAGCTGTAAGCAATTTTTTTTAAATCCAAATATTTTAAAAATAAATAATTGATTGTAATGTTCTTTGGTGGACACAGATGTTCCTTTTTTCTTAGTGGTTTTGTAACAGTGTATGCGATTTAATGTATGATCTTTGGTGTAACGTGATGTTCTTCTTGTAAATTTTACAAGTTTTTAGTAAATGTCTTTAATTTAAGATTAAAGAAAGAAAAAGTTTGTGCAATGCGCCGTACCATTTATTTATATAGCACCCCGTCTTACAACACGTTCGGTCTATATGTTTAAGTACTAGTTATGCTAATGTTCTTAGGGTTGAAGAACGTAACACTTATAGTTAATGTTCACGCATTTGCCTGGATAGAGAGTGAAAACATTTAGTGAAAAATCATCCTCAATGCACCCGACCGAGATTCGAACCTTGATATCCACGTCAACAGCAGTCAAGTTTACTGCGAAAGTGAAATCTTAGACAATGTGGTCACCAAAGCGGATTATATTCCATACTTATTCGTTGGTGATAAGTAATTATATTTTGTAATTAGTTTATCACCATGAAAATATTCTACAGCGCTATCTGTGAAATATTGATATTTAACATCAATAAACGTTCCACTCTACCCTTATGGAACTAATCCTGTATATAATCTCTAATGTCCCACATTTGCTCGAATAATTTGTTCATAAGGGGCACTATAATAAAATAGTAGCACCCTCGCAAACCAGATTGCTGCTACCTACTGCTTCATCACACCTCTTAAATAGTTTCATGTATTTCGGAAGGGAACATAAGCTACACCAGGGCTAATAATGTAAGTATGCTAATTGTATCCAAACCCATAGAAATGATAAGACAAATGAACCAGACCAGAAGAACAATAGAGTATTGTCTAACATTGGAGAGGCCTCAGGGTGTCACTGGCTTGAGGGGAACTCTCACACAGCAATGCACTTCAGGGGATTGACCGTTATGAAACCACTTGGACAGTCTTCAATTAACTAAAGATTATTTGTTACGAGTTACGACCCTTTTAAAAAGTGACATTATTAGTGCTATATTATCTTACGTTCAGTCATAACCATTTTTTAATTTATAGCACTAGGATTTAAAGCGTTCTTATATCGCGGAGACATGTTGATAGCTTTATTATCCATTTTGGCGTGAGCTAAGCCCAATTTCAAAATTATAAACTAATTCTTATGCAATAAGGTTTTATGATATTCCTTAATAATACTCATTGTTCTGGTTGGTGACCTATTTAATATATAGCATTGGCACAAATTGCAGTACACATAAAGTTAATCTAGAGATCTCTATTTCCATAAACAATAAATATGTTATTGAGTGAGATAAATTCATGACGATGTTGCACTAGTCTTCATAATTTTATACTCTAGTGTCAATGTAGTACCGAGATAACATCAACATATCTCAGTTTTACACGGTATAAACTGTCAATGTAGTTGTTAGTACCGAGATAACATCAACATATCTCAGTATTACACGGTGTAAACTGTCAGTGTAGCTGTTAGTACCGAAATAACATCAACATATCTCAGTTTTACACGGTGTAAACTGTCATTATAGCTGGTAGTATCGAGATAACATCAACATATCTCAGTTTTACACGGTGTAAACTGTCAGTATATGTGGTAGTACCGAGATAACATCATCATATCTCAGTTTTACACGGTGTAAACTGTCAGTGTGGCTGGTAGTACCGAGATAACATCAACATATCTCTGTTTTAAACGGTGTAAACTGTCAGTATAGCTGGTAGTACCGAGATAACATCAACATATCTCTGTTTTAAACGGTGTAAACTGTCAGTATAGCTGGTAGTATCGAGATAACATCAACATATCTCTGTTTTAAACGGTGTAAACTGTCAGTATAGCTGGTAGTACCGAGATATCATCAACATATCTCTGTTTAACACTGTGTAAACAGTCTGTGTAGCTGGTAGTACCAAGATATCATCAACATATCTCATGTTTAACACGGTGTAAACTGTCAGTGTAGCTGGTAGTACCGAGATAACATCATATCTCAGTTTTACATGGTGTAAACTGTCAGTGTAGCTGGTAGTACCAAGATATCATCAACATATCTCTGTTTTAAACGGTGTAAGCTGTCAGTATAGCTGGTAGTACCGAGATAACATCAACATATCTCTGTTTTAAACGGTGTAACCTGTCAGTATAGCTGGTAGTACCGAGATAACATCAACATATCTCTGTTTTAAACAGAGTAAACTGTCAGTGTAGCTGGTAGTACCAAGATATCATCATCATATCTATGTTTTACATGGTGTAAACTGTCAGTATAGCTGGTAGTACCGAGATAACATCAACATATCTCTGTTTTAAACGGTGTAAACTGTCAGTGTAGCTGGTAGTACCGAGATATCATCATCATATCTCTGTTTTAAACGGTGTAAACTGTCAGTATAGCTGGTAGTACCGAGATAACATCATCATATCTCTGTTTTACATGGTGTAAACTGTCAGTGTAGCTGGTAACAGAGATAACATCAACATATCTCAGTTTTACACGGTGTAAACTGTCAGTGTAGCTGGTAGTACCGAGATAACATCATCTTATCTCAGTTTTACACGGTGTAAACTGTCAGTGTGGCTGGTAGTACTGAGATATCATCAACATACTCTGTTCTACACGGTGTAAACTGTCAGTGTGGCTGGTAGTACTGAGATATCATCAACATATCTCAGTTTTACACGGTGTAAACTGTCAGTGTAGCTGGTAGTACCGAGATATCATCATCATATCTCTGTTTTACACGGTGTAAACTGTCAGTGTGGCTGGTAGTACCGAAATATCATCATCATATCTCAGTTTTACACGGTGTAAACTGTCAGTGTAGCAGGTAATACCGATATATAATCATCATATCTCTGTTTTACACGGTGTAAACTGTCAGTGTAGCTGGTAGTACCGAGATATCATCAACCTATCTCAGTTTTACACGGTGTAAACTGTCAGTGTAGCTGGTAGTACCGAGATAAAATCATAATATCTCTGTTTTAAACGGTGTAAACTGTCAGTATAGCTGGTAGTACCGAGATATCATCAACATATCTCTGTTTTACACGGTGTAAACTGTCAGTATAGCTGGTAGTACCGAGATATCATCAACATATTTCAGTTGTACACGGTGTAAACTGTCAGTGTAGCTGGTAGTACCGATATATAATCATCATATCTCTGTTTTACATGGTGTAAACTGTCAGTGTAGCTGGTAGTACCGAGCTAATGGAGGCTACCATAGTTGTACTCCTCTACCACCTGAAAAATACCAAAAAGATGTATTGTTTTTAATATTCTTAGCAAATATCCATGACGAGAATGTTTATTTATGCTTTTTTAACTGTCATTAGAAATCCAAAGATTCCTGTGAAAGAAAATATTGTCTAAATTAGTAAACTCAGCTGGGTAAGTTTAACGATGATGCTCTATGATATATATCAAAGAGCCGATGTTGTAGAAATCCGTTTTGAATAGTAGGAGATGGTTTCCTATCTATATTAGACCCAGTTAATGCCAAATTTTCCAAAAATGCCGTGAGCTTTAACCAAATACAAAATCGAATTAAATGTATACATTAAATCATAAACTGTCGCAAAAATAAAAGTAAAACAAAGTTTTTTGGTTTGTATCACAAGTATTCTAAAATGGATTGATACTAAAATTGACGTTTGAGTCTAAAATAATTGATTAAGAATAGTTTCAGATTTGATCTTTAAATATTTTACATTCACACAGAAATACCTCTTGCCACTGTAATTACGTTCGTGCATTATGAAATGATCGATTTGTTGTTGTAGAAGCAATGGGCCTAATTTGATAACGAGCTCTAGAATAGTTTCGTCCCACGACATACAAACTACCTTTTAACATTGTTATTTTTTTCTTTGTAGCTCAATTTGACATGCTCTTCCCAAGGTGCAATCCATATTTTCCCCTGAATTTGGATGTGTCTATGTATCTTTATAAAAACTGTTGTTAAATAAAGCCGATTTTGACAAACGATCTCATCCATAATTGTTGCTGCAAGCTACAACAGTAAATACAAAGTTACTCCACGCATCACCTTCCATTTTCCATTCCTTGTCATTAATTTCACAAAAAATAGTACTTAATTGATCTTAACTCTTAACTAGATATAAAAACTTTCTAAAGACAATCTGAGAAAGACAATAATTAGTTTATTTGATTTACTTTTCGTATATTTTATTGACTAATACTAGAAATATATGATGAAATCATTAGTAATTAACGTTCTATAAGTAACTTACAGAATAAAAGTTAAATAGATATATAATGTTTGTCGTCCTTCCAGGAACCTTAAACTTATTGATATTTTATATTTTAGCGGTTCTTCTCAAATGAAATATTGAGTTTGGCAATACGGTTTTCAGTGTGATATTCATTCTTAATAAATAATATTACATGATTCGGCATTAATCTAATCTGAAATAAACGTACGGAATTGTTAGATAATTAACTATATAATTTGGTCAATAAAGAAACTCTAAAAATTGAACTATCCACCAAAAATATTTATTTAAAAAAGTGCCAAATTCTATTCCACAAAATAAACCTTAAGCTATTCCGCCTCTAAAAGGACTGAGATATAAAAAAAAAGTGTTAGGTACAACTTGAAATGTATAAATCCAAATAACTTACCACTTCTCTTAAGTGTATAAAAGTGCGATAATCTGATTTTAAATTCTCTGTTAAAGTGTATATAGGAAATATAACTAAATGCTTTTAACCAGATTAGCGCACTCATACAGTAGAGGTCTGTTAATCTAGAATCTCGGGACTTCGGCAATGATGGAATACCAGACAGGCTGGAATTATGGGGCTATATTTGTGTAATGCGACAAAACCAAGAACATACTTTTGAAAACGATCAAGGTAAATATGTAATACAATAAATGTATGTGCGTATAGCCCGAACGGGTAGTAAGACGCGGTAATAATAACGATAATAAATGTATGTATTGACAAACACAATATGGTGCTATCTGGCAGTTGGCGATAATGTGGTAAAACATGAAGCTGATCGGGTATTGCATGAAAACACTTTAAATAGAATTAGAATGTCCTACCAATTCCTAGAATCTGCTATTTTTTTAATGTTTTAAAGAACTAGACCTAATAACAAACATTCTATGTAACGTTGAACCACACACAATCTCACAAATCCAGACTATTAGGCGTGCTGGACTATTGGGTGTACTGAACTATTGGGTGCCAGACTATTGGGTGTACTGAGCTATTGAGAGACAGACAATTTGGTGTACTGAACTATTGAGGGACAGACTATTGGGTGTACTGAACTATTGAGGGACAAACAATTTGGTGTATTGAACTATTGAGTGCTAGACTATTTGGTGTACAGAACTATTTGGTGCCAGACTATTGGGTGTACTGAACTATTGGGTGCTAGACTATTTGGTGTACAGAACTATTGGGTGCCAGACTATTGGGTAGTACTGAACTATTGAGTGCTAGACTATTTGGTGTACAGAACTATTGGGTGCCAGACTATTGGGTGTACTGAGCTATTGGGTGCCAGACTATTAGCTGTACCGAACTATTGGGTGTTGGACTATCAGCTGTACCGAACCATTGGGTGTTGGACTATCAGCTGTACAAAACCATTGTGTGCCGGACCATCATCTGTACCGAACCATTGTGTGCTGGACTATCAGCTGTACCAAACCATTATGTGCCGGACTATTAGCTATACCAAACCATTGGGTGTTGGACCATCATCTGTACCGAACCATTGTGCACCGGACTATAAGCTGTACCGAACTATTGGGTGTTGGACTATCAGCTGTACAAAACCATTGTGTGCCGGACTATTAGCTATACCAAACCATTGGGTGTTGGACTATCAGCTGTACCGAACCATTGTGTGCCGGACTATCAGCTGTACCGAACCATTGTGTGCTGGACTATCAGCTGTACCAAACCATTATGCACCGGACTATTATCTATTCTAAACCATTGGGTGTTGGACTATCAGCTGTACCAAACCATTGGGTGTTGGACTATCATCTGTACCAAACCATTGGATGTGGGACTATCAGCTGTACCGAACCATTGTGTGCCGGACTATAATCTGTACCAAACCATTGTATGTGGGACTATAAGCTGTACCGAACCATTGGGTGTTGGACTATCAGCTGTACCGAACCACTGTGTGCCGGACTATTAGCTGTACCGAGCAATTGTGTGTTGTACTATCGGCTGCACCGAACCATTGTGTGCCAGACTGTCAGCTGTACCGAACCATTGTGCACCGGACTATAAGCTGTACCGAACTATTGGGTGTTGGACTATCAGCTGTACCAAACCATTGGGTGTTGGACTATCAGCTGTACCGAACCATTGTATGTGGGACTATCAGCTGTACCAGACCATTGGGTGCAGGACTATCGGCTGTACCAAACCATTGGGTGTTGGACTATCAGCTGTACCGAACCATTGGGTGTTGGACTATCAGCTGTACCAAACCATTGGATGTGGGACTATCAGCTGTACCGAACCATTGTGTGCCGGACTATCAGCTGTACCGAACCATTGGGTGTTGGACTATCAGCTGTACCAAACCATTGGGTGTTGGACTATCAGCTGTACCAAACCATTGGGTGCCGGACTTTCAACTGTACCAAAACATTGTGTTCTGGACTATTAGCTGTGCCGAACCATTGGGTGCAGGACTATCGGCTGTACCAAACCATTGGGTGTTGGACTATCAGCTGTACCGAACCATTGGGTGTTGGACT
>CABFOW010005975.1:21696-33099 GCA_902141385.1 Timema californicum
ATTTATCTGATTACCAAACCCTTCCTTCACCTCTGACAAGACATCTTGTGAATGTGGGGAATGCCAGGCCTCCACCGTGGTTCGGATTCCACGTTAAACTGTAGGTCCTCCATTTCATCTCACAATCACCCTACCATTACACATTAGCGTAAGTGTGTATAACCCGAGCGGGTAGTAAGACACGGTGCTAATAATAATAATAATAATAATAATAATAATAATACAGTTAAAATCAACTTTTGTCGCGAGCGGGTGTTCTTGGCTCGTCTTTAGGTTAAGTAGTCTTAGAGATCAGGACTGAATGAGGCACACGTTGAGTGACGACCTAAGTTGATCTTTCCCATTTAGTCAGATTTTTATATTCGTTTGCTCATTGTAGATTAATCAATGCTACCCTAGGTTAGTTAATATTATATTTCACCTGTCGTATACAGGATAGAATGTTGATATAAAATATTATTACATATTAACTATGAGCTGTTTTTCCTCAAACTTAATCGACTCTGAAACTTGTTCTTTCTAAACTTATAATTTACCTCCCCGCAAACTCCATTCATCTTTACTTGAAGGAGTCTAAAAATAAAGTTTTGATATTGATTAAGTGCTCTAACTTAACACCGCGAATAAAAAATGGCTCTACTTTATTTTATGAAGTTATAGGGAAACTATTTGAAAAACATAAAAAATAAATGGCTGGTTGTTGATGTGAGCTATGTGAATAAATTGGTGGTGACTTTGTGGTCTAGGGGTACTTCTGTGCTGAGAGACCGGGGTTCAATCCTCGGTCCCGGCACAAATTTATCTGATTACCAAACCCGTCCTTCACCTCTGACAAGACATCTTGTGAATGTGGGGAATGCCAGGATCCACCGTGGTTCGGATCACACGTTAAACTGTAGGTCCTCCATTTCATCTCACAATCACCCTACCATTACACATTAGCGTAAACGCGTACAAACCGAACGGGTAGTAAGACGTGGTGCTAATAATAATAATAATAATAATAATAAATCAGTTTAAGTTTCAAACGAAAATGAAATAAAAAGCGAATGTACTAATTGCGGTCACAACATCACACCACGATACGTTCCTCGTTACTACTTTCTCCAACATATAATTCCATTATTAAACATATTTTGATTTTGAAACATTCATTAGTGTACGTTATGTGGTAGAGTTTTGTTTTATTTTTATGAACGAGTATCTATTCGGTTTACAGCTTTAAAATTTTATCATAATACGTTTGGTAAAATACTTTCAAACAAACGAGTATTTTGACTATTTGGCTAGTAACATAATTGTAAGCTCTGGACGATAATAAACTACCATGGTTAAAAACAGTACATTAATAGTACGGTATATATTAGTTTGTATTTGAATGAATACAATATTAACTTATGTATGATATTATATTTACGATTGCATTTTAATTGGGTTGTTAAATTTATTCAACGTAAAAAATTAATGAAACAAATAGCCGAAACTATTGTTAATTTTCAGAATATGGTAAAAAATTAAGTTAAAAATATATATAATACTCAGGTTTTGGACTACATTAACTGTTTCAAGTTAGCTTAAAATGATTTCAAAAATCATAAATAGTGATAATATATCACGGAAAGCTGCACAGCCAGTAAAATTAACTTGAAAATTAATTATAAAGCCTGTGATTAAATCCTAACCGGTGTAACAGGAGGTCTCGTCTTTAAACAGTTTGATTCCTTATTTTTTATTCCAGGTGAACACTTTGGGATTCTCTTTAAATTCATACTCCTTTGCCTGTGCCTTCAGGTTAATTAGTTTAATTATATGACTTCTTTTTCTGTCATTTAAATGTGTTACTTAAATAAAGTTATAACCATTTCTGGACAGACAGTCGATTTCATACCTGCCAGGTTTTATAAAATCAATCATGTTTTCAGTCGTTGTCTGTACGTATACTCTGATAAACTGAATACACAATAGTCCTCCTAATTCTCATCCCTTGAGTGAGAGGTTTAATACACAATGATCCTCCTAATTCTCATGCCTTGAGTGAGAGGTTTAATACACAATATTCCTCCTAATTCTCATCCCTTGAGTGAGAGGTTTAATACACAATATTGCTCCATTGAACGTCCACCGTGTTTGGAAGTATTCACTTATAGTTCGTCTGTAAATCATGACATTATATCAGATTAAGTTCCACGAAGTTTACTCGCCATTCATCTCAAACATAAATACTAATATTTAGAAGGCGATATGATGTAATGAGGTGGACTGGGTAGAATTAGCTCAAGATAGGGATAGTGTGTAATGAGGTGGACTGGATAGAACTGGCTCAATATAGAGATAGGGTGTAATGAGGGGGACTGGATAGAACTAGCTCAAGACTGAGATAGGGTGTAATGAGGTGGACTGGATAGAACTAGCTCAAGACAGAGATAGGGTGTAATGAGGTGGACTGGATGTAACTAGCTCAAGACAGAGATAGGGTGTAATGAGGTGGACTGGATAGAACTAGCTCAAGACAGAGATAGGGTGTAATGAGGGGGATAGGATAGAACTTGCTCAAGACAGAGATCGGGTGTAATGAGGTGTACTGGATAGAACTGGCTCAATATAGAGATAGGGTGTAATGAGGTGGACTGGATAGAACTGGCTCAATATAGAGATAGGGTGTAATGAGGGGGACTGGATATAACTGGCTCAATATAGAGATAGGGTGTAATGAGGTGGACTGGATATAACTGGCTCAATATAGAGATAGGGTGTAATGAGGTGAACTTAATAAAACGAGCCCAAAAATAGAAATACGTGACGTACTTTTGTAAGTGTGGTAATACACTTTCTCTTTCCTAATATCATAGAGTAAGTAAGTAAGATAGTATTATTATCTTTAGTGATATAATATTTCGTTTTGGGAACATTCTACTTTAGGTAATGCAAAGTCTGTATTTATTTTTATTAGGTACAAAAACATGATTAAAATGTCAATATTTTCGTACATAAAAAACACACCAAACGACACAATATTTGGATATACAATTACTGGTTATTTTTTCGATACTGCATCCCAGACTCTAGTTTTGTTTTTCGGCTACGGGGAAGTACATAGGTTCGAAACCCAGCCAAACGAACCTGTGGTTTTCCACTCTCTCTCCACACCAATCCTAATCCATTTGTTCCTAATCCTACCCTTGACATGCTATCTCATCTCAGATTATCCTGGGATATCCCGGAAAACACGAAATACCCGGAGGCTCCAGGAAGGAATATACACGCGAGCTCATAAAAAAAATAATCACGCGAGTATTTATTGCGAGTTCCTTGTACCTAACTTTAGGGCGAGTTTATTTTAATTTATGAGTGTAAACGTTCCTATACCAAGTATTTTGTTTAACCGCCTTAAGGTGAATTTTGGCCCTGAATAGAGAGTCCTTTAAATTAGAACGTCGTAAACGACATTATCATGCGATCATAAAAAAATTATAGCCCATAGTTAAAAACATAAAAAATGTCCCGCTCCCCCCATTTAGCCCTTCATGCTGTTTAAATGAATTTCCATGCCATTACCTTAGAACTAACTAACTCACGTAGTCTAAAACAAACAACTAACGATATTATAGGAATTATACGTTTGACAAAATGATGTATGACCCTCACTACTTTGTTAATAATCGTACGGTTGTAAAATAATAAATTACTTCTCCGCAGTCTTTTTTGGGTGAAAATAGCCCCACAATCCATTTTATTACAAATTGGCAATGCAAGCTCATAAGTTATATATGAAGGGTATAATCGTGTTTGGTTTTAAGTTAGACCTCGTCTAAGGTTGGAAACCATTAATTCCTAGTTCTGGCAAACGGTTAGAATAATATTATCATATATATACACATGGTCATCATTCCAGAATTATAGTAAGAGAGAGATAAGAATTGGCATTAATACTTGCGATGATATTCATGTGTGTGTTTTTTTAAAGCAAACAATGATTTAAATTTATTGAGAATCATAAAAAATAAAAAAGTTGACCGTAGTGAAACTATTGTAGCTATTAATATAAAAATATTCTTTAGTGCTTTAAATTTCCTTTCGAATTTATAGCCTAGCTTATATAAAATAAATATTATTATGTGCTTTATCGAACATTATAAACTATTAATGCATAATATCTTTATACAAACACAATTTCAAGAGTTATTATTTGTAACTTTTAAATATGCATGCAAAAATATTACATTCATTTTTTATCACATAACATGTATGTAATTAACGCCAGCTTCATTAAATTCATTGTAATTATTAATTTAATTATTTTTATTTTACTTTTAGTTTATGTTATTTATATTTAAATATGAGCAATTATTAAAGCTTTAATACCCATAAGAATTTGATTTATTATTAAATATTTGTAAAATTATTTCACTGCTTTATGGGAAAGCATATTTTTTTATTTATCTCCATTTATTTGTTTAGTATGAAACCTTAATACGCTAAAATACACACACACTCACACTCACACTCACACGCACACAAATAGCAACATTAAAATAACACTGAAACTCGAACGCGTAAATAAACAAACTTTCAATATAGAGTCTGCGAAACGCACACGATGGATTTTACAGAGAATTATCACTTTGTTTTCATGGCTTTTCTTTTTTTATTTCCCTCGTTGTTTTTTTTGTGGAGTGGAAAAACGAGGCGAGAGCTTATCCATCAGGTGCTGGGTCTAATCGTCCTCTGTCTTCTACTCTATCTATCTGTCTCTTACACAATCTTTCACACATGAGTTTATCTCTCTCACTCACACACAATACGATATTTTGGTATGTTTAAAAAGGTAGACTAGCGAAGTCGATTTTCGATTAGACAAAGTTTATAAAATATAAATGAAACCACAGACACAAGAACAAGTGAAATTTTCTAGAATATGAGCAAAACATACGCTCCTTTAAAAAAAAAAGTTTTAATGGGTTCCTATTAAAAAAGACTAAACACAAAGATTTTTACAAAATTATCGTCGATTTTTTTAAAATGAAAAATATGTTAACAAATATTATATTAATTTAAAAAGTTTCTGTTCAGATAGTACCAATATTCTCATCACAAATATTCAACAACCGTTGATATGAAATATGTAGAAAACCATACTAAACGGATCTATTTTATTTATTTTGGATTAAACAGTTAAAAAAAACCACTGTTAAAACAATGACCTTGACTCATGCTTCCCCCTCCTCCTCCCAAGGTCAGGCACCAGCAAAACCAGCGTGTTCTGCGGGTAACATAACGGAACCTTCACCTTCTTAATAATAATATTATTTAGCACCGCGTCTTACTACCCGTTCGGTTTATACGCTTTAATTACTAATTACACTAATGGATTAGGAATTGGTAAGGTTGAATTAGAGGAAGTGGACCCGCATTTGCGTGGAGGTAGAGCGGAAAACCATTTTAGGAAAAACCACCCCCAGTTCACCCGACCGAGATTCGAACCTCGATCTTCCCGTCCTCAGCAGTCGAGCACAACACGATAAGCGCGTTAGCCAGCTACGCCACCGAGGCGGGTTTCACCTTCTTAGTCGGGACGAGATCTTTGGATGACCTTTTATTAAAATGGAGCACAGTAAGAAAGAAAAGTGGGGGTATGGGGGTCTAGAGAATGAAAAGATGGAGCTAACGTTATTGCCAGTACAGAATATTGCGTAGCACACGCAGGTATATAATAGCATACCCCCCTCTCTAAAACTACTCCCCTCCCGACACCCACAACCTTAAAAACACACACCTTTAACCTTTCCTAGTCCGCTTCCAAACAAAACTCGTCATCTTGATGATGAGAATTTAGGAGTTGTTGAACCAAAACACTCGTTTATTTAACCCAGGCCATGATGAACGAATCTCGACCTTACGAGCGTAATCTAGTTGAGGTCCTTTCATCTAGTCTGTAAGTCACGTGACTAGATAATGACGGTACATTGACGACATATATCTGAGGAAACACAGAGGGGCTTAAACTTCCTGAATGCACCCTGGCTGGTATCGAACCCCTAACTCTCTGATTTAAGAGTCAAAGCACGTACAACTAGCTCCACCATTATCACAACTACCGGTAATGATCTCTTTATTTTGATAATAAAGTCAGTTCATTTCACCCTCTCCCAACGTCTTAATACCCGTTTGTACGGGTGTTTCCGAGGGGCACAGACAGTCAGAGAAAGGATTTCTAAGTGCACACTGTTTCTCGCGCTCAGAAAAGGATATACAGGTGCACACTCCTTTTGACACCCCTTTTGACTTAAGCAAGCCAACATGATCTTGGAGGTAGGTAAACAAACAACCTCCTCTCTTGGGGAATACCTCCCCCAACCCCTAGTTTAACAGTAGGTCGGGTCGGGTCGGGTCGGGTCAGGTCGGGTCAGGTCGGGTCAGGTCGGGTCAGGTCGGGTCAGGTCGGGTCAGGTCGGGTCAGGTCGGGTCAGGTCGGGTCAAGTCGGGTCAGGTCGGGTCAAGTCGGGTCAAGTCGGGTCGGGTCAGGTTAGGTTGGGTTGGGTTGGGTTGGGTTGGGTTGGGTTGGGTTAGGTTAGGTTGGGTTAGGTTAGGTTAGGTTAGGTTGGGTTGGGTTGGGTTAGGTTAGGTTGGGTTAGGTTAGGTAAGGTTAGTTAAGGTTAGGTTAGGTTAGGTTAGGTTAGGCTAGGTTAGGCTAGGTTAGGCTAGGCTGAGATTAGAATCACAGGAGATAAAATAAAGTATTTCTTTACCACAGAATGAGTATCTGGGGTTATCATTTGTCCCTCCAGTTCTTCTATTCCCACTCTGTTACTCGAAACACCGGTCGCTCTAACATTGTTCCTGTGTTATGCAAATAGCAACAAGTTATTAGGTAGGGGGTCAGTCGTGCGTCAATGATCTCAACTCCTCCGTCTGTGCACTTCGGTAACCCTCAGGTATGTCCAGGGCAGACTCTTCAACATTCCTTTGACGGTCTTTGCACTTAGGTGTTATCCGTTTGGACTAGAGCCACTTTAATTTCGCTAAAAAGTTAGGGATGAGTAGGGTTACAACTGGAAAATATGTTTGGCAATTTGCAAGGGGGGGGGGAGAGGGTAGTGAGAAACTTCTCTCAGTACATCCGGTCAGGATTCTAACCTCAAACTCCAGGGAGTCACCAGAGGGTAATAATGATAAAGTAGTTTAGAAGGAAATGCGCCCACATTAGCGTGAAGAGAGCAAGAAGAAAACCACCCTCAACGAATCCGAACCTCGACCCCACCCGTTACAAGGAAACAGACCCGTTACGAGAATGTCGGATTGGACGGCAAAGCGACCGGATTGGGTCCGGGAGTGACCGAGGTAAAACGTAGCTGAGAATAATAAATAAACTCTAATTATTGTAAATAACCTTATTAGAGAAATGTTTTTTTAATATAGTGCTACCAACTTCCACGCTTCCCCCCATCACCCCTTTTAACCCCTAAAAACATAATAATGTAACGCGCGGTTTTATATCAGTGTGTCCATTAGTCCTCATACAACAGGAACCCTTGTCCTCTTTGTGTGGGGGTAATTTATCATGTCACCGTTGGCAGGCCTGCCTCGATGGATGGGACTAGCAAGGATGGATGTCGGGTAGCACTCTCATTCTGCCAGCATGATAAAATATACATACAGTACATACAATACGTACATAACATACATATATACACACATACATACATACATACATACATACATACATACCATTCATAACATACATACATACATACATATTACACATACATAGCATACATATATACATACATACATACCATACATACATACATACATACATACATACATACATACATACATACATATATACATACATATATACATACATATATACATACATATATACATACATATATACATACATATATACATACATAACATGCATACATACACACATACATAACATATATACATACCATATATACATACCATACATACATACATACATACATACATAGCATACACACATACATAGCATACACACATACATAACATACATACATACCATACATACATACATACATACATACATAGTACACATACATAGTACACATACATACATAGCATACATACATAGTACACATACATAGTACACATACATATATACATACATAGTACACATACATATATACATACATATATACATACATAACATACATACAAACATACAGCACATACAAACGTACATATATACATACGTAAATGACCTTACTCAATATAAAATGTAAAGCTCACAGAACCCAGGTTTGTAGTGTTAAGGCTTAGCGACTATTTTTCCAAACCAGTAGCAATTTTTTTTACCTTTAGATAAAACATTTTCAATTTATATTTTTGAAGTTGTGTACTATCTTTATAAAACACAGTTTATCTTACAAGTATCCGTGGTGTCACCTAGGAGGAAATTATATTATTTTTATAAGATAGAATGTTTTATAACGGATGAGGATAGTAAATTTACTTAGTAGTAGTTCCTTAGCATTAGCGTGGAGGGAGGATGGGAAAAGGGACAAAATAATTACCTGTGCTAGAACCCTCCCTGTGTACTTGTCTGAGATTCGAACTCGAGCATCCACATCAAAATAAACTTAAAGGAAAGGGTGATACTAGCGTCTTAGACTTCATGGCCACCGAAGAAGGATTATAAGCATTTTTTTATAACAATAAAATAACGCGCTGCATAACCGTGTCGGTGGTAGTGCGGACCAAACGTCCGGTTCATCTAATCTGGTTTTCTATGTTTGCTGCAATTATCTCAGCTCGCCTCGCACGAGGTCCCCTAATTTATTTTTTTGTCCACAGCAGTTATTGAATCCCGGACTCCCAGGTACAAATAAGGCACTACACATCCCATAGCAACTCCAGTTTTATCTTGTAGCTTAGTTAAATAGCATTAATTAATCTCATGGACCGAGTTTTCGAAAATAATTACCGTTTCTGAAAACTAAGCATACCCCAAGGGTTGGGGTTAATGGATACAAGCTAAATACTATATTATAATTATTATTGTTGTTTTACTCTGTTGGAAGGCAATATGGAGATCAACACGGGAATTTTTGGAATGCCAGGCCTCCATCGTGGTTCGGATTCCACGTTAAACTGTAGGTCCTCCATTTCATCTCACAATCACCCTACCAATAATAATAATAATAATAATAATAATAATAATAATGACGGTTACAGTTTTTTAAACACATATCAAACGTTTATCTATCATGGCTGTCCTAATGACTTCACATGAAACAACTACACATCAATAACACACTTCACCTTATTTGCCAAATTCCCTACAAGTCAAACAAACTTCCTTGGTAAATCCTCTGAAAATGTCACATGTGTATTTTGTTTTCACGTGTGTATATTGTTGCCACATGTATATATTATTGTCACGTGTGTATATAATTGTCACATGTGTATACAATTGCCACGTGTGTATATAATTGTCACATATGTATATTATTATCATATGTGTAGTAGGTGTAGACTCAGGTTAATTAATTGAGTACCCAGATCATTCATTTGTTTACATTCTAAAAGGCTTATCTCTGGCGTTATGTAACAGTCGGTCCAGATGAAAGGGCTAACCCCTTCCCCCCTCCATCATCCACTTACTCTGCCATCAGAAGCAGTCTTCAAATTAAAGGCCAATATTTCCATAGCCAGAACAGCTTACCTTGGACGGGGGTGCGGAGGGGGGGATGCGACGGAACATTCTCCCCTTACCCTAAAACATCTTTTCTCTTTTCTGTATTCAACAGCGATGGCGTTGCCGGAGAAATCCTCTAATTAAGCTCGATGGAAACCTCACAAGTGCGCTAATTAAATTACAGAACTCTCGACCCGATCACAGAAAAATTCCCTCTACCCCCTCTTTTCACCCTCATCCTACCACGATGTCAGGGGGTGAATGTGGTAGATAGTTTATTTTGTTGAAGTGTTTAGAGCCTCTCCGGGTTTAGACTCACATGACCTGTCCTATCCGATGTCCCCGGAGTACGTAGGTAGGTTCCCCCTCCTTGTCTGAAATACCCGCCCCCCTCACACCTCTATGAACCTACGAGCTTGTGTATCATGTAAAACAACACCCAGACACCCAATTAAACAAAATTATTATTTAAGCCATTTTGGAGAGATTTAGTATTTTTTAAATATAAATCAGTCATTTGTAAACTATCTTTAATTTTTGGGTTAGTATAAAAATCACAAACTGGATTCAGGATATGACCTAATATCATTTAAATATTATTTATTTTATTTATTTAGCACCGCGTCTTACTACCCGTTCGGGTTATACGCTTTAAGTACTAATTACGCTAATGAATTAGGAATTGGGAAGGTCGAATTAGAGGAAGTGAACCCGCATTTGCGTGGAGGGAGAGTGTAAAACCATTTAGGAAAACCCCCCCCCAGTTCACCCGACCAAGATTCGAACCTCGATCTCCCCGTCCTCAGCAGTCGAGCTCAACACAAGTGCGTTAACCAACTACGCCACCGAGGCGGGTCATTTAAATATTAAGTTTGAGTTAAATTTCACGGTCCCAAGTATCACAAGATATAGATAGACAGGCAGACATGGATAAATACAGACATACATACTACCTACATCGCATACATTGCATACATACATTACATATATACATACCTGTAAAACCCACTCTTAAACGTCTAGATACAAATTTTAATCAAAATCGTTAGAACCGATTTTCAGAAAATTGTTTTTTTTTCCTATTTTCACTTTTTATTAGTCTCTATTAATTTTGGGGTTAAATAAACGGACAGACAGACGGCGTTGCAAAAACCACTTTTTAGGGTTCGGGAGGTCAGAAGACGTCGACATCCATCAATATTTCTGTTTAGATTTTTTTTCACGGTCACAATACTTTAACCTTTAGTTTTCGAAAGGTCAAAAAATACAAGTATTTGTATATAGTTTGAAAGTTATTGGTTTTATAGAAATATGTTTCAAGTATAATATTTGTATTATACATAGAGCTACATATTTGCAATGATAAGTAATTCCGTATCTCAAACAATTTCGGAGATATGATAATAAATGAGAATTTACGCATCAGACCATAGCCCTTAAAGTAATTTTTCCGAAATATTGAGAGTAGCCATTTTGCATGTGATATTTATAAATGTTTCTAAATTAATCAAAATCCTTAGAGCTGATTTTGAGAAAATCGACTTTTTCTCTATTTACCCTTCAATAAACTACCCTTAATTTTAGGGTTAGCTATACAATTCCAAAAATGCCTCGGTAAAACCCTATGGAAACCCCAGATACCAAGTTTTAGCCCAATCGGTAAAATAGTTTAGGCTCTAGTTAGAGGTAAAGACAGAAAAACGGAAATTCAAAAACAACTTTTT
>CABFOW010005976.1:0-36603 GCA_902141385.1 Timema californicum
AATAATAATAATAATAATAATAAAAACTATTTTTCATGATAAATAATAATAATGTAGGCCTTTATTTGTTAATTTTTCGTAAAATAAATTAATTTAAGGATAGTTTACTCAGATAGATTTTTAAAAATTTAATAATTTCTGTTACAAATTGGCTTCTGTGAATTGTTTTTCATGATAAATAAGAATATATTTTTATTTTCTTACAGATATAAATGATTATAAGGTAGTTAAAAGACTGGTTTAATTTTATTTAACAATTTTAGATTAAGGCTCCTACAGACAGGAGCGATACGGAACGAATCGCGCCACGATAAATTATCGCTCGATAATCTTCCCAGTGGTTTTCAAATGTGAACGCACGTGTGCGTTTACACAGAGGTGATGATCGCGTCACACGTTTTTATCGCAGCAGGTTGAATGCGTACTAAGGCGTACTACCCCTTGGGAGAGGTATATCGCGTGTTTTGTCGCGAGATTCGGCTTTAGCCAGTCATGGATTCGTCTTCAGAGGAGGAGGTTTTGCTTCTGGTCGCCGCAGCTGAGGATGACAGACGTAGGCAACGTATTCACTAGTAGGTATCAGAGGAGGAGGTTTTGCTTCTGGTCGCCGCAGGTGGGGATGACAGACGTAGGCAACGTATTCACTAGTAGGTTCATGTTAATATGCCGTTAACATTTTTACAAAAGTGAGTGAAGTTTAAAAAAATTAGATCTGCAGCCACATTTGATAGAGACTGAAAAATACTCTCGCGTAGAGATGTCGTGTTTAAATAACCTTGAATACCTTCACATTAATAACTTGTCATCGGGTTCACTACTGGATAGAAGTGATCTCATTCATATGACAGGATCGCAACGCGCCAGTGTAGGGACCTCCACGCGGTAGTGCGATATTGAAATATTGTTATCTCGCCACTCATGAGTTCCGTATCGTACCTGTCTGTGGGAGTCTTAAGAGTGTTTATTGTGATTAATAAGACGACATGTTTGTTTTTCTGAGGGCAACACTTACTTAAGAGTAGTTAGCTGGAAAAAAAAATTGAAAATTTTATTACAGGCTATATGAGAAAGTTTGTACGATTGTGTTGTAGAGTTTTCTTGCTTCTCATAGAAATTATACACTTTTTATAAGGGTACAAAATTATTCATTTTAACTTTAAAGTGGCAAAAATTAAACCTACAAAACTAATCCAAAAAATGTGAATAAAATTGGCTCAATAAATAAGAGATTCGGGAATATCGTAACCAAATGATAACTAAACTATAATTTATTTACCTAGTCTATTAAGCCTATAGGGCAACTAAGTTTGGTCAAAAATATTCCAAATATATTTTTTCAAATGTCTTAACCAAATTTAAACTATTTTTGAATATTTTAAAATAGGGTAAGGTTGACGAAATCGTATTGATGCTTAAATCAAACTTTTCGTTTCAAATCCAAGAAAATACCTTTTTCTGCTATCTAGTGGTTCAGTTAGGAACTAAATTTATATCCCGCCTTCCTCAGTTTACCGCGTTGTTGTGATACAGTTAGGACGTGAAAGAAATCACTTTGTGAAATTCGAGGTAAGCTGATACTATTTTCCCGCTTATTTGCTAAGGAAATAATGTTTTAATCCCAAGGAATACTTTAGAAAACTTTAATAAGAAGTGAAAACATGGATTTTAACAAGGCGTCAGAATTTTATAAAACTCCCAAACCTAGTCTGAAGCGCCATCTTGACGGAAAAGTAAAAAGAATGGCAGAAGGAGGTACTGGTATAGGCCTAAATGGTTGTCTTCCTACACTACCAATAGCTGCGGAAAATGAAATATCCGACCACTTAATCAATCTTTCTAAATGGTTACAAGGATATGTACTGAAATGGTTGGTAGGAAATGGTATTATTCCTTCATGAAAATACATCCAGGGCTATCACTACGGAAACCTGAATCAACTTCAATGGCTCAAGTTAAGGGTTTTAACCGGAAGTGTGTTAACAAGTTTTTTTGATTTAATGAAAAAATATACGAAGAAAATTCTTTTGATGCAGCTCGAATTTTTAACGCAGATGAATCAGGATTCTTTAATGTGCAGAAAAGAAATGAAAGGATTATTTCTCCAAAAGGGATGAAGCAAGTAGGAGCTATTACGGGTGGAGAAGAAGGTACTAATACGACGTTTTTCGCATGTGTTAGTGCGTCAGGAATGTACGTACCCCCAGTGATTATATTTAAGAGACTAAGAATGTCCCCATTATTAAAAAATGGAGCTTCCTCAGGCAGCTTAGTGACGATATCCTAAACAGGCTATTTTAACAGCGAACTGTTTATAAAGTGGATAAAACATTTTATCGCTACAGTTAAACCAACCAAAGATAAAAAAGTGCTTTTGTTATTGGAATGCCATACCACACATTATAAAAATCTAGAGGCCCTAAAAACAGCCAAAGAAATTGGCGTCTTCATGCTGCAGCTTTCGGATCATACTATACATCGATTACAGCCCTTTGGTGTTGCTATTTTTGCACCCATGTGTAAATATTATGATCAAGCTGGGAGGTCGTGACTTATTTCCCACAGAAAAAATCCTGTTGATCAAGAAAATTTAGCGTATTTATTAAACGAAGCGTATGTGAATGCATCTAGCGGCTATAGGGCTACAGGAATATGGCCAATAAACCACGTTTTCTGTGATAGTGATTTCGCACCCAGTGGTGCTCTAACACATCTAGACGATCCAAAGCATGAACCAAATGAGGGTTATATCAATTGTGAAAATGAAAATAGGCCTAAGTTTAACTGTGAAGAAAATTCAAATCATCGGGAGGAATTAGGCCTAAATATTGACTTAGACCTATCCATTGTTGAAAACCATAGTGAAAGCTACCCGGATTCCAATGAATGTGGAAACATTTCTGGTCTATCTGTTTGTGAAATCTTGCCTATTCAAGAAACAAGTGCAGGTGTCTGGAAGATATGGCAAAAAAGGGCTCAGAGCGCCATCGTACTAACCCCCAGTACTTACAAAAATGATCTAAAATTAGCCATTCAGAAAAGAGCTAATCGAACACGAAATGGAAATAAGAAATCCGAAAAACTTAACTTCGAGGCTCAACTTAATGAAGCTAGCTGAAGTAAATTATTATTATTATTATTATTATTATTATTATTATTAGCACCGCGTCTTACTACCCGTTCGGGTTGTACGCACTTACTCTAATGTGTAATGGTAGGGTGATTGTGAGATGAAATGGAGGACCTACAGTTTAACATGGAATCCGAACCACGATGGAGGCCTGGCATTCCACACATTCACAAGCTGTGATTAATACATATCTTGTCAGAGGGGAAGGAAGGGTTTGGCAATCAGATAAAACTGTGCCGGGACCGAGGATTGAGCCCCGGACCCCCAGCACAGGAGTCCAACACCTTAACCCTAGACCACCAGATCAACTACAGCTAAAGTAAAACTTCCTATAACAAAGTGTTTGTTGAAATTAACAATGATGAATGGTTCTGCATTCTTTGTGCCGAAACTGTTATTGAAAACATGATTCAGTGCAGAAGATCCTTTAAGTGGGCTCACGAATATTGTGCTGCAGCTATAAAAAAAACTTCGTTTGTGATACTTGTCCTTAGACTGTAAGTTTAGGCCTGAGTTTTGTTTACAAGCAATTTATCAGACTGACTTTTAAAAACTGGAAAGAAAAATGTTGATTCAATTTTGACAAACATAATTTTACATGGCAGCAAATCAGCTAGGACACTCAGATTATAGCCTAGCATGCATATATTTTTAAAAATTTTAATCTGTCAATTATTGTATCTCAATTGAATGTTCGGATATATATAGGTCACAATTACAACTATAAATACACATAAGTACGATTTTGGAACCAAAGGTACGATTTATGAAACCGGTTGCTGAAATCGTACCAAATGTAAAGGTTGGGAAAACAGTGTTAAACTCCCATAATGTTTAAAAAAATAACTGCTTGCAAAAAATGTTCTGGTAAAACTTAAAGTGCTTACTGTATGATGGTGTGGAAAATTTTTAGGTTTGACGAATATATATATAAATGAAGTCCTTTGGGTAGTATGGCGCCCATGATAGTTGTCTGGGATTAAGGCATTATTATGAAGCTTTAAACATGTTTTATTTTTATTTGGGCAAGTTTAAAAAAAACAAAAAACTAATGGATATAAGAAATCTACCCTTTGAATAAGGATCTGACTATTAGCTCAAGAGATATGGCTAAGGACACACAAAGACAGAACAAATATATAATTTTTCTTGGAGAAGGAAGAGTAGGCGTATTTATTATATAAGTTAGTAGCTCTAGCTTCTCTTCCACTTTTTATCAAAACATGTTAAAAAAAGATGTTTGCAGTAGTTTTTTATTGGGTCTATGGAAGGAACTTACAAGACAGTGTTCAAAAAAAAATCCAATGTCTTTACACAATAACAAATAAATCTTTCTCCAGTAAAAAAAACACGTTTTCTCTCTCCCGAGTTTGTTTTTGCTCGGTAAGGGATTGCGCGTGATCCCTGAGAACTAAACAGATATTGTTGAACACATTTTTGATGTGTGTTCTGATCTCTATTATGAGTCTTCCTACTTACTCCAATCCACCTTCTTTTATTTACTTTTTGAGCCTTGTGGACTCTAAGAAACACTCCGGGCAACAAGCGACTATGAGGAGAGGTTCTCTAAGTATTACTACCATCCGCTTCAGTGGCCGAATGGTCTAAGGCATCACCCTCGTGTAAGACTGGCCTGCTGAAGATGGGGAGATCGGGATTTGAATCCCAGTTGAGTCTACTGAAAGTTTTCTCTCTCCATAAATAGCTTCCCGCTCTCATTCCACGTAAATGCGGTTAGATTACCTTTAAACGGCTTCGTTCTTCTCGTTAGAGTAATTTTCATAAGTATATATGCGTATAACCTAAACAAGTAGTAAGATGTGGTGGTAAAAAAAAGTATTACTAGCCGTTCGAGCCATAAGAATTTAAGCCGCACCGGTAGTAACGTGGTTTAAATGTCAAGCAACCCGCTTCTGCCGTAGAACGGTCTTAGTCAGTGTTGTTTAAGCTGTGGTACGTGAACACATATTTGGGGATACTTAGAATTTAAAAAAAATATTTATACATGCATATATAATTTTATTTCTCTTTTAAAACTTATTATTTATACATTATTTTACATGTAATTTATTTTAGATATCCTCGATTATGGAATATATAGGCAAATAACTTTCATTCTACACCAATAGATTTGGAAGGTGCAAAGTTGAGGATAAATTTAATCTGAGGGTATGCGAACAAAAAATGTTGATACCCCTGGTATAAGGTGTCAGTCTCGCAATAGACTGACATTCACTGGCCAGGAGGACTATAACAGTTAATAGAAAGGCAGTTATAATTCATTCACGATCTAAGTTTACCTGGATGACAGCTCGAAATGTTACTAGAAGTAATCCCTAATATATCACTACGCCAACAGCTGACATCTATCCCTTTGGATGACTGTAATGAAAGCAGATGGTAATATATTAATATGATAGTTAACCACAGTTATTTAGGACAATATTATTTATATATTTATTTGAGAAAGGGCACAAAGTTTATTTATCTTTTATTCCACTTAAAAAGAGTATTCTCACCACTTTCACAAAAACTTCTAACGAACATAGCTTCATAATGGCGACTGACGAATTTAAACCGTATGATTGAACATAACGATAAACAAGTTCTTTACAATGATGCAGGCACACAGTTGATGAAAATATTTTATTCAGTTAAATATTTCAAAATAAGATAAAATAATCATAAAACCATTTATTGTATGTAAAAAAATGACATCAGTTTTCTCGAATCTCAGTCCTTCTAGTCAGGTTTGGGCACATCACTCTACAGGAAAATACAAATAACTGAAACAGCATCATTGATGAATAACTAGCCTATTCTCACTGGTGGTCACACGGCCTAAGGCATCAGGCTTGTGATAGACTGTATTGCCGAGGGACACGGAGATCGAGGCTTGGATTTCTATCATTTGAACCAAAAATGGTTTTAAAAATTGTATTTAACAGTGTAGTTTTATCATTTCTTCATCACGCTAGTGCGGATGCATATTATCTCATTGACCTTTTATGTATTTAGCCACTAAGATACTCTTGTGGGGTATGGCCTGGATTAAAAACAAAAAAGAACCCGATTAACCGGGATGTTAGCGATAATATTATTCTTGAACCAGAAATCACATCAAATAAAAGTTTTGTGCTTTCTTACCTTGAGAGTAGAAAAATTGAAATTCATTAAGGTCCTTGTACCCTGTCGAGTGCAAGTCTAAAACCTATTTTGTGGGATGGTGAGTGGGAGGGTGAAAGGTGTGGCGTGGCTTTATAACCGACCAAAGTATTCTTCCGCGCCAACAAGAACAGATGAATCACGGAAACAGTGGATGGTGCTAGTTACCGGACAGGTCTTGCGGATAAATAAAACATTTGGAAGTATCAGTTTTCTAGAGTACGAGTGAAATTTTTATGTTGATATTTTCAACACCTCTTCTAAGATAATGTATCAATATTTATTAGGTTTTACATTTTCTTATTTTTTGTTATACAGCCAGCAATTATCTAATGAAGAATGTCAAAATTATTGATCATTGTTAAAATTATAGAGGTGGTGTGTATATAAAAAGTATAACTTAATATAGATGCTTCTATTCTTGAACAAACCGTTTCCAAAAAGAAAATTGCTAAACAATAAGAATTCTTGAAGATAACCGTTTGTTCCCATCGCTTTGCAATTCCACGACAATCACTTTGAGTAAAGTTTTTTTTTTAAATATAATATTTTGTTAGATTGGTGTTTAATTCCACTGTTTTATAATGATTACGGTTTACTGCATTTAAAGGCAACGCATGTTTCGAACTGTTTTGCCTAGAGTTCATTCTCCATAGGAGTGGTGGTAACCAACAGATATCAGAAGATGTAAAACAGTTAAAAGAAAACTATAATCACAAACAAATGATTTGTTGTGAAATTGTTGACTAAATGTGGAAACAAATTAACATTTTGATCTTGTGAATTATTTATCTTGGTGAATGGATGTGTTACAATCATTCAACCGGATGACTCCAGCTCACGCCGAGGCCCTAGAAAATAAGGTGTTTTTTTATGTATTTTTCCAGAGACAAAATTCGAATTGATATAAATTAAATGAGGAAATGATTCAGTCTGAAAAAAAAAGTTTTTGGAAGGCATATTTTGTATGTTCGCTTCATCCTAATATATATCCAGGCTGTCTGCATATTTACCCTGATGTGGTAGGATAATAAGGGTACAATTTATAGTAAATCTACACGAATTTACGTGGATGGTGAATAGAAAACCATTCAGGGGGAAAAAACCTCAGTAAAACCTACTGGGATCCAAACCCGATCGGCAAACCCATACAAACGAGCTTGACAACTTAGCCCGCCCAGTGTTAATGGGAACGTTGTCTAAAAATACTAGGCTAACAATTGATAAGGTTGCCTTTAATAGGTTCGAATCTGGGATGGATGTACTGGTGATTATCTCCCATATTTGATTTATCATCCTAGTGTCTTCATATCCTCTAACCAATAATGCGGGTTCATTTCCTCTAAAAAAAATTCTCCTCTCTACCCCTTGAATCAAGTCATTGATAACCTTGGTGTAAACGTACGAAGGAAAATAATTAATCCAGGGCCTATATTTATTAGTTACCAATCATGCGCTATGGGCCTGTAATGGGAAAAGCAGTAGCTCAACTTAAGGTGTGATGATATATTTATACTCTTACCCACGCTGATGGATGCACGGTATAAACCTCAACCTCACTTTGTCTGGTTCACCCGTGGTGGGTATATAGGGGTTCGACTATCGTCTGGGACTACTAAGGTTTTTTATTTTACAAAATTGTTTCCCACTATCCCTCTACACAAATGTTGGCATACTTTATCTAAATCCTACACTACTCAATCCTACTCCATTATAGTTACTATAGAGATAGCCCAGAATGTTAGTGGGGCGCGGTGAGATATTACTTATTTTGATAACAAATAAACTAGATAAATGGCCTCGTACTAAAGTTATCAGAGGTCCTGGCTGCTGACCTAAAGGTCTCTGGTTCGATTCTCGGATGGCATAGGTGTATTTTTCTCTTAAGGGAAATAATTCCCATGGTCACTAGACTTTGGTTAATTAGGCTTATGTTAATTTAAGATCTTCATTAGTACACCCCGTCATATTAACTAACATACATACCTAATATCATTGGGTCATGGGAATATACTTTACGATAAATAGGCCTATATTCGGGCGTTCCCTGTTCAACGGTATATTAATAGCCTACAGGCTAATCTTTCCACAAACTGAGTTACATATTGTTGTAGCCCAGAAAGGCCATTATTATTATCCTGCCCATAAGAAAACTAGAAAATTAATCAAGATGACTAACCAAACAACACTCCCAAAACGGATGCAGAGGGCGCTCTCTTCAACATGTCACCTAATGATCGGTTTGATCAACATGTCTCGTTAAACTACTCCACCGTGGGGAGCGTAGCTCTGCGGATACTTCCATTTCCACACTGGCTGGATATATCATTTCCGTGGATATCCCTTGTTTCTGAGTGGGAATGTTGCTCACGCTATGCTTTCGCGTCCTCCAACGAGTACGGACATTAGAAGAGTTTCTCGAGGACAGCGTTGTGAAATACATTCGCCGCAACAGATGCTCCCATAAGAACAGTGTTCCCCAAACATTTTCCCGTTGCATGCACACAAAAAACAAACATATCTATAAATAGTCATTATAGATTTTAATAAAGCTCCAATGGAAAGCTTAACAAAGTGGTGACGGAGGGAAATAAAAGCTTATACAATTCTGCGTCTATTTGTTTTTCATCCTACTACTACTAATATAACAATTTTTTTAATTATTAATAAAACTCAGTGGTACGTCATGTACTCCTAAGGGTTGGGGTACCACAATTTGGGAAACACTGCAATATAGAAATCTTGTTAAGGAGACACCTATCGAGGGGTCGAGATAGTATCTAACAAAAAAAATCACAAAAAAGGTTAAATTAGCTCGTTTTCAACAACATTTTACGTGAAATGTTATAGTTATAAGATCAAACTAAAGGATAATAGACCTATATCTAGCCTTAATCAAACAAACAAATTCATATTTTAGCAGAGCCATAATAGAACATTCCAAACTCCCGTGGCACACCCGATGACCCTTCGTGGCACACCAATGTGGTGTGGCACACTAGTTGATAAAGGCTAATTTAAGGGGATAACCCACTCAAAGAAAAATTTCTCACACTGCAACTATTGTTAGGGCATGGCAGTCCTGAAGTTTTGAAAATCTTAAAATAATCAAAAATTATCTTAATATTTTCTGTTGCAGTGCTAGCACCTTGTTAAAATTCGACTAATATTTGTTTTAGGAAAGCTAGATCTCTATGATCTTTTGGTTTCACCTTAGAGCTTCGAAGTTATTGCGTGAAACTATTCATGCTTTTTTTCAGTTGTTGAATTTAAAAAGTAATTTTCTTATCCAATATAGACATGTTTGATACCTTTCACCTTCACCTTGGCATGTAACGTATTTTGAAATAAAAAACCTCATCAATGAATATGAGAGGTTTCTCAATATCTGCAACAAATCCTAGCGCTCAGATAGCCGCCCCCCTTAATACACCCTTTCATCCCGCCTTAATTCCAACTTATTTTTTCCCCACAGCGTGTCTTACTACCCGTTCAGTCTATACTCACATAATTTAACTAAACTAAAGTGGTAGGGATGAGTAAGATGGAATTTAAAGAAATTATATCAGATTTTGTGTGGAGGGAGAGTGGGAAACCATTTAGGAAAAAAATAATTGTGGTACTTATGACTGGTATTCAAACTACAACACACTATCACCAGCAAATCATATTACATTAGATTTACATTTAGACCACGTTACAACCACTGTGTGGGGTCATACTAACTATATTTGTCTTTGAGTATCTTGTAACTGAGAACGTTTATTCCAAATAATGTACAAGTACCTTGTGACTTATAACAATAATAATACTTAGCACCGCGTCTTACTACCTGTTTGGTCTATAAACTGAAGTACTAATTACACTAATGGGCTAGGAATTGGGCATAATGAATATAGAGGAAGTGAACCAGCATTTGCGTAGAGGTAGAGGGGAAAAAACCATTTAATAAAAACAACCCGAACCAGATTCAAACCCTTGATCTCCCGGTACACGGCAGTTAAGTGCTCAATACGAAACTAGCGCGTTAGCTAACTACGCCACCTAGGCGGGTTGACTTATAGTGTTGTTCTATGTAATATCTAAGTCCTTGTCACTTAAAATGTTATTCTATAAGTACCTTGTGAATTAAAATGTTTTTTGTTGAGTCTAACTGCCTTGTGACTTAGAACGTTGCTCCATGCATCCCTTCATTGTTAAGGCCATGCTAATTATGACGTGGAAACAGGGGCAGGTGTGTTTGAGGGAAAGTAACAATATAGTTCTAAAAGCAGTGTAGGGTAGACGGGAAGCGGAGAGGGGGGGGAGGAGAACTCAAAATCAGAGTTTAACAGCTCATTTTTATTTGCATGCTCTTACCTCACCTGGACTATCAGCGTGTAGGACCAACTATTGTATCTTTCACGATGTTAATAACAGTGTGATGGTTATAAGGTACATGGGCTCTTGTAACTTATTTAATAAGGAGTTATTGAGTAGTAAGGAACGTTAATATATATTAAATGCACCCGCATTGACTGGAGAGTTGTTAAGATATATAATAGGCAGGAATATTCTCCCCCTTGCATCGCGCTTTACTACTCTCTCGTCACTCAAATATGGGTACATTTCAGATAAGGTCTACCTTTACCATCCCTACCCCACCAGTGTAAACATGCATTGGAATATATCCAGAACGATTACTTAGATGCTGTGCACAAACATATATTGTCATTTAAGAGACGTAATAATGAAAATGCTTAGGAAACTTTAAAGTATTTTGAACGTTAATTTGACTACTATGAGATTTTTTTTAGCACGGTGTTTTACCGTTCGGGTATACGCCTATGTAAACTACGTGAATGAGTTAGTAATGAGGAAGGTTGAACTTAGAGGAAGTGTACCCCCATTTCCAGAGGGAGAGTGTGGGAAACCATTTAGTATAAACCACTCTAAGTACACACAACCGGGATCGAACCACAAGATCCTCGTCATCGGCCGCCCAGTCTATTGCGATATATAATGATGCCTTATACCAGGGATTCCCAACCTTTTTCACTCCAAGGCACACTTAGTCCAAGACAATATATTCCCGGCACACTTGTGTAATATAATATATTGTTATATTCAATTTAGATATAGATCAAAATTATGTGTATTTAGATGCAGTTGACAACAATTGTATTCTTCTATCGGTGCCCTCCTCATCTACTTGCAGAGTAAATTGCCTGTTTACTTTAATTATTCCAGCAAAATGTTGACTGATGTTCTCAGATATTTCAGAAATACGTTGGCATCATCTTACTATTGGACAAGGACACTTTTGAAACATGCTCTTTAGATTATTTTATAAGCATGGTTTCAATAATGAACTGACAAGCTGGTTCAATCACATTTTCACCAATAACATGGGTTTTCATGTGTTTTTGCGATCAATTCAGCAACTTTGAATGACGCCTCAGGTGCACTATCTGAAATCTAAACAATTTTTTTTCCATTTTGATTTGTGCCTTGTGTTGGGATGATGGTATTTGGGTCTCATTAGGATGTTTGGGTGTTGTATGCTGCTTCTTTTGGCTCAGAATAATTGTTTTATTGCTCAGGCGTTCTCCACAAAAGATACAGATAGAATATTGGTCGGTCATAATCCTCTTTTCAAGTGAAACCTAAATTTATCTATCGCTATAGCACTTTAGGAGGCTTTAAACATCTCATAATAAATCTACTACTAGTTCCTGTTTTGTCATATTAAAATCTTTGAAAATTTTGGCGGCACACTTTCAAAATTTCGTGCCACGCCGATTGGGAATCATCGCCTTAGACCACGTGGCTACCGAAGAGGATGAATTTGAACGTTGATGATGTTGGGTTAGGAATTGGGAAGGTTGAATATAGAGGAAGTGATCTCAAATTTGCGTGAAGGGAGAGTGGAAAACTATTCAGGGAAAGACACCCCCAGTTCACCCAACCGAGATTCGAACTTCGATCCTCCCGGCAATTTAACTCAAAACGAAACTAGCGCGTTAGCTAACTACTCCACCGAGGCGGGTAATGAGAATAGAAATGTTTCTGTAATTCGTGGAGTGAGTGGGAGAAACCACTTAGGAAAAACCACCACCATTTGCACACCCGACCGAGATTGGTACCCCAACACGACCTCCTGTCACCGAAAAATTAGGATATGTTTTGATCATAATACATTTTCAGGCAATAAATCTCGCCTACATAAAAGCTAACTTGTTAGCCATACCCATATACAAAGAAGTATGCAAAAATAATCGTTGACATATGAAGCTTCAAGAAATGTAAAGTATTACTAAATTGTTTAAATATTGTTTGAGTACCTAAGAAAGTATTTTGCACTACGTTTTACTACCAACTCAGGCTGTACGCATGTGCATATAATGTGCTAGGGATTGGAAAGGTTTAATTTAGAGGACCTGCGTTTGCGTGGATGGGAAGGGAAAAACAAATTGGGGAAAATTACCCTCAAAGCACCTGACCGAGATTTGAGCCTCGATTTTTCATAGGCAATCTTGTCTATTTCAAGAGTGATGCCTTAGAGTTCAGACCATTTTATCACCAAAGGGTGTAGGAGGAAAGTATAGTAAAAATATTAGTAGCTTGGCTATTTAAACACAGCGATAACTTGAATCAAGAAGTTTTTTTTTTAAATGCAGATTCAGAGGATAGTAAATTGTAAGTTGTAGAAGTTAAAGAAATGAACGATAATAGATTAATTTCTAAACCTATTAATACAATTAATTAAGAATTATTTGAAATAGATATAAACGTTCCTATTATAAGGGTGATACAAAACACCCGACCATAGAAAAAAGGAGTTTATATTAACGATAGTAGCGGGATTAGCATAAACGGACACTAAATTATTGTAGTAGACTCCTTGGGATCGAGCTATGGTCCTCATGGCCTGTATTTATCCCCTCTTGGCCATCTTAATGAAATGTTGTTCTTGTGTAGATTTCGTTCAACTCTTCAAACAAGTTGACTAGCTTTTTTTTTATTCATCCATATTGGCAAAACCCGCCTCGGTGGCGTAGTTGGCTAACGCGCTAGTCGTGTTGAGCTCGGCTGAGGACGGGGAGATCGAGGCTCGAATCCCGGTCGTGTGAACTGGGGTAGGGGGTTTCCTAAATGGTTTTCCACTCTCCCTCCACGCAAATGCGGGCTCACTTCCTTTAATTCAACCTTCCCAATTCCCAATCAATTAGCGTAATTAGTACTTAAAGCGTATAACCCGAACGGGTAGTAAGACGCGGTGCTAAATAATAATAATAAAAAACATATTGGCAAAAAAAAATTCGCGACGTGGGTATCTCGTATCCTGGGTATACGGGCAGCAATGCCAGGAGACCAGGAGATGATTGGAGGTAGTGTCGGCATGCGGGACGTGCTGCGATGAGCCCTACACTTTGTTCTGATATAATATAGACCTCTTGGAGTAGCGCCTTATCGACTGAAATTGATAATGCAATACCTTAGAATAAGAGGCGATGTGCTTATTAATAAAGTTTTTAGTCCATACTTTTTAACACAAGGGCTATTTGAAGGACTATCTTATAGAAAAGGAAATATTAAGAAAATTTATTTTTATTAGCGCGAAGAGAATATAGGAAAACCACACGTTTTAACAACTTCACCTCAAACTTTGACCTTCCAATAATAGGTTCAGATTATTGTGAGCCTGACGTTTTAGACCAAAAATTGTGGGTCACAAAACGTTTAATTATTGGAGGTAGAATTTTCTTAAAACATGTTACTTGTCACCCAAATTTTAAATTATAATGGGGACTGATTTGTATGTAATTTAAATATTTTGAGTTCACAAATTTTGATTAAAATGTATTTCATCATTATTAGGAAAAAAACAAAGAAACACATTTTGATTTTATTTGCATTTATAAATGGGCAAGAAATAAATTAGACTCTTTTATATCTATTTTACTGTATTATAAAGATAAAAGTACCGCATCCAAGATAAAAAAAACCCACTTATGTCAACTTTATTGCTTGTCCAAGACACAGGGTTGTGAAGTAAAGCTCAGCTAAGCTTAGCTCAATTTTTTTTTTAAATTATCTAGAACCCTATCTTAACAATTTCCACACATTCATAGACTAATGTAAATTATATAGGTCTGTATGGCTTCGCAATTAAAAACTTATACATTTTTATATGGTAGGTAGTCTTTGAATAGGCTAAATTATTGTATTTAACAATAAAACTTGTTTCGTTTAAATTAATTTTTTTATGTATAATTGTTTTCTTTTTACTATCCATTGAATATTTTTTTGATTTTTTTTTGCACATAATGTTCTAGATGGATGTTCTCCAAATTAATCTTTACTTATACGATTACTGGATTTTTGTTCATATGCAACTTACTTTTACTTAATCATATGGAGAGATAATTTTAATCAATAATATTTTCAATCAAGAAATTATTATGAATATTGACGTTTTAGGCTATGTGGCCCAAAATTTAAAAAAGTGGGTTTCATAATTTGGTATGTTCCCTGTGTGTCTGTTCATCTGTCTGTCTGTCTGTCTTCCCGTTGCTACAGCCAAAATGGTTGGATGGATTTAATTTAGATTTGATATTTATATTATTTTCATGTTATACTGTATGGTCATTCCTCAAGGGGAAATTGTATTACATATTCTAGGGATAAAATTAAGAGTAGTTTTTTGATGTCAGATTTTTTAGATTCCATTTTTTTAAGAGATTAACTTTTAATAATAAATTATTCCTGGGGGTGTTTTTAACATGCTAAATAGCAATGTATACTGATTATTGGAGAACAAATTATTTAAGGTAATTTATTGACGACTTAATTTTTGAAAACTTGAACGTGTTAGAAGATGTTTGTAACTATTTCTAAGGCCCCCCCCCCAAAAAAAAGTAAATTAGTTAAGGTCACATGGAGGATTGGCTTACCTCCAAATCCCAATCATATTGGGTAGGCATATATATTTATTTATTTATTTTTCTACCCATCCGGGTTACCCACATTAAGGTAGGCCTATATATAGATATATATAGGCCTACCTTAATGTGGGTAACCCGGACGGGTAGAAAAATAATTATGCTCAAATATATACGCCAGTTTAGAAGGTCATTAGATGAACCTAAACTGCCAAACAAAGGGGACAGGATGATAAGGTGTATTGAAAGGAATTTAATCAGCATTCGCTTTTGATGGACATGAAATCATAATGGGTGGAAAATCGAACTACGTGTCGACGTTCAATATGCCCTTATTTTGATTGGAAGAACATTAGAGAAAATCAAAACTTATTTCTTTGCGGGCAACATTGATAACATTTTCTCAAATTATTTGTGTTATTTGACAGGTATTGATGATATCTATCAAAAGTAACATCTACAGATGACATGACTTTATGTATTAATATATTAACATGGTTTTTGTAACTTTAGTAACTAACGTCTACTGTTCTTCCTACCAAAATCAAAATATACCTTGGCGTTAGCCTTCCAACTTGATCAGTCTCACTAGCCAAACTATTCTCGAGACAGAGTGTACTCGACAGGTGACCCTGAACACGAGTCAGTGATAATGAACTGGGCAGGTTCATGCGGGCCTAACAACTACCTGCCCGGCTGATTGACTGACTGTGGAGGAAGGGGGTATCTCCATTGGTATGAATGGAGGAGCATTGCTGCCGAACACATGGCTGGATTCGGTTAGCCTTCACTTGTTCCTTTGCGCAGATATTATTATTATTATTATTATTATTGTTCAGCACCACGCCCTACTACCTGAACGAATATTATGTACTGATTACACTAAACGTTGGGATGAGGAAGGTTGAATTTAGAGGAAGTGTACCCACAATAACGTGTAGAAATTGTGGAAAACCATTTAGGAATAATCACTTTCATTACACCCGACCGGGATTCAAACCCCAAAATCCAGTATATTGTGAGAGTGATACCTTAGACCCTGTCGCCATCGAAGCAGGTCAGATGAAATTGTCATACGACTTAAAGATATCTTTAAATATGATAATCGCATCGGTAGTCGAATGGTAAGGTGTTAATCTTGCAATACACTGATCCTACGTTGTCGAGAAGCCTGGGGTTCGAATCCTGCCTAGTGTACTGAGAGGGTTTGTTTCAAACTAGTTTCCCACTTTCCTTCCACGCAAAAGCGGTTATGTTTCACCCCAATTCTACCGTTCTCATTCTTGTCTCATTAATGTAAATAGGTCGATAGCTCGTATACTCAGTGTAAAAATATGTCCGTACTCAATTCATTAATCAATTATGTACAAGTTGGCTATATAAAATACATTTTGTGAGTAGCTTACTGAGAAGTAGTTCTGTTCTTCAATTTGTTTAGAGTTTTGTGAGTAGCTGTCCTTTCAACATCATGATTTATCACAACTACATGGTTTCCCATCACCATTACACAATACAGATTCGAAGGTCCCGGGTTCGATCCCGGTGCTTCCAGATTTTTATGTATTATTATTATTATTATTATTATTATTATTAGCACCGCGTCTTACTACCCGTTCGGGTCATACGCACTTACGCTAATGTGACTAATGTGTAATGGTAGGGTGATTGTGAGATGAAATGAAGGACCTACAGTTTAACGTGGAATCCGAACCACGGTGGAGGCCGATTTTTATGTAGAGCAATGGGTCTGGAACGGTACTTATGTCAACCTCGTGAGGATAAATGAAAAGCTACTTGGATTGAAAAGTTGGGCCTTCAGTATAGAAAACTTAGATTAATGGCTGTAAGGTTCGTTGTGCTGACCACATGACACCCTATATCCCCAGAAGTTGGCACAATCTTTGCTAGATGACGGTAGCCGCTTGGCTGGTATATCCTGATTGAAGGTTGATGCCATGGATGTTTATTCCTTATAAATTGGTATTTGTTTTAAAAGTGTTATTTAAAATATTCCTCCCTGTAAAATAATGAACCACAATATTATTGTTGCCTTTTTTCGGACGTTTTTAGAACCATATCTATGTGGACAGGCGCTAGCTATTGACTGGGCTATGGTCTCAAAGTATTCTTACTGAACTGGGAATGACCTCAGTTGAAACCACGCCCTTGTCAAGGTTAAAGTAAAGATTCCAAGGAACAATAACTCCTCGCTCCAAATGGCCGAGGAAGGGAGTTCGATTAGTGAGCTATGCGAGTACAAATTCTTCTCTAAGAACTGGAGCGCTGGGATAGAATAGCATTCTCAGATAAATTTGAGTAGTTCTGTGTAAGAGTGAACTAAAGGACCCCGATATTTTTATCTGTTGGGGTTTGAATCTTGACCGGGTATACTAGGGTAATTTTTCCTAAATAATTTTCTCTATTGGTGTACCACCCCTCAAATTTAGATAGATTTTCTATAAAGTACAGGCCTACATTCATCAACACCAATAGAAGAGTATAATTAATTATGATCTGAACGGGCAAGATGATGTGGAAAAAAATAATATTCAGCTTGACATTTTATGAGATGTGTTTAATTTTATAAGTTGTAATCATGTCACAATTTGTTTACATAAAGGTTTATAAAAGAAAGATCAGATTATATTTACATGCTGTTTTTGATTATTTTTTATTTATTTTTGGCATCACTTCTTACTGCTAGTCCAGGTATCTGTATTTAATCACACTACTGGATCAGGAAAGACGAGGGATGGAATTCATAAGAAATATACTGTACTTGTATTTGAGTGGACGTAATTATGAAAGTCATTTATGAAAAACCACCCTGATGAGGTGGGATTCTAATACCAGCCTCCAGATTAGGGTATAATTACAAATCAGACCAAACCATCCGGACGTTTAGTCTACCTGCCCACCTAGTGGTTTTAATGGTTTTAAACTAAATAAAAACAAAATAATATTGTTTCAGGGGCTTAAAATAAAGTAATAAATAAAATAAATGGGCTTTTCAATTTCTTAAAACCAAATGAACTTTTTGCCCAAGTATAAAATAAAAATCTCATGCTAATTTACTTACCAATATATATCGTTTGCTGTTGTTAGATAAATATTATGGAATTTCCCCCCTCCCTCCCCGTAAATGGGTTCCCACTCACTCTTCACTCAAATGCGAGTACATTTATTCTTAATGGCACATGTGCACCTACCTTATTCCGGTGGCTTGCAGTTAAACAAGTAGATGAAGGTGCTATATCAAGGGAGCATTGGTAGGCGTCCCCAAAGTCTATTACGTAAAATCCTAGATAAAGTAATCAAATAGTCGGTTAGTGTCAGGGGATGAAGTAAAATATGCTAGAAAATATCCAAGCATGTAATCTAAAACTGAGTACACATCACATACGATATGTTTCTGCTTGTCAACTCACGTTACTCACCTCGTCAATATAGGCTCAAGATGGCACAATGCCACAAAGGTTCGCATCAATATAGATGCAAAAAGAAGCTAAGTTTAACATTACAAAGAGATTTTTTTTAAATTAAAAGATATACATTTATTAAGTTCGACAAAATAAAGTCGACCTCGGTGCTCTTGGGATAAAGTGCTCATTTCAGGATCCGTTGCTTGTGAGTTCAAATCCAACCAGGATTGACGGATTTATCTTGAGCAATAAAAATCCGTAGCACAACTTCCTTTGGAGGGTAAGTAAGGCCTTCGGTCCCATGTAGATTGCGGCATGTAAAATAACCCTGGAAGCCATGTTAAAATGCCATTTCCCGGCCAAATTGGTAGGTCCTTTTGCTCTCGCTCGTAGAAATCCACATGTGCTGATGTGATCAGTCAATTCAGAAGGTGCATGTTAAGTACCTCAAATTTAAAATAAAATAAAACAAATACTTCAAATTTTATAAAATTACTATTTACGTTGGTTCATATTACATTTCATTTTACCAACTTCAATTACCACCAATTAAACAAAAACCCAAATTATTAACGTTATAACTGAATGTTTAAAAGTGATTGGCTTTACTTTAGAGAATATAAATTATAACGGTCTTACTGTACATAAATATTATGTGTTCTATTAGTTATCTTGTGTAAGTTATATAAAAGTGGTAATTTAAAAATAAATCTTTAAGCTTTTCACCTTAAAAACATAAATGATATGTGATAACAAAAATTAGCGTAGTTAATAATAAAACATTTGAATCAAACCGAATAACACGTTTACTAATAGTTGCCACAATCGAATAAAGGCATGTGTTTGAAATGAAGGGGCGCTTGCCATTCTTTCCTGTCAATTATTGCAATAGCACTAGGAATAAATGACCCTTATCATGGAAAAGCTACTTTCCTCTCACCGACTTGCTGCTAACAAGTGAGACCGTGAGACCCCAGCCAGTTATCAATAGGTCTACTAGCCCGGCAATGATCTATTAATACCTTTATAAAACAACGATTTGGATTCCGGCCATTGTTATTATATTGTAAGACTAAATACTGTAGGTAGGCCTATATTGTCATATTGTTATTTCAGACACAAAAAACGACTAATTATCTTGGCCATTGACAAACCGTCTAACCTAAATTACATATTATAGGCCATATATATTAATACGTCATATATAGTATTAATTAGCTATATTATTTTCTACTTTAATCAGATTTTTTGGTGAATTGCCATTTCAGTCCCTTCATTCATCAATCCACTTCTGACTTATCCTTTCCCTCTTTGTGCAAATAAGTGGATGGTTCAGTTGGGGAGAAATTAACAAATAATGGGTTTTAATAAATTAAAAATTAATATAAACAATACACTATTTTACATATTTATTCAAGGAATAGGCTACATTATTAAAATAGGTTTAAATAATATATTATTAAGTGGCCAAAACAATTTGGTTTACATGTAAAAGACTACAGAAAACAAGCAATACGCAACAATTTCAAGAAAATCCAGTGAATACAGTTTTCTATATAAAAAAAGTTCTTATATTATCTCGTTTTATTTTACTATTAAAAAACAATACCTTCCAAGCCTCAAATAAAATGTTCATGAAAAGTAACGTTCTAATCAAGTGCAACGTAAGTTTTTGAAATGTTTGTGTTTATTTATAATAAAACTACATTTAAAGGTAGAGTTAAGTTTTTGAAACAGAATCTGGGTTATTCTAGCTATTTTAGTTCCTTTACCACACCTCACAAATAATCTCAGGTCCACCACTGTGTAACGCTGATTGAGCCGAGAGAAGCACCTGGATTGGACCGGGAACCCCTCCCCCCCTTCTGCCCTTCCTGCACCCCACCCACCAGTTAACGCTCCATAAACTATCCGCGTGCAATTACTGGCCTCCCTTGGAGCAACAGGTGTCTAACTCGCATAACAACTCTCCACCTATCATTTTTTGATGTTTGAGTTTAACAATAAGTAAAATTTAAAAAACACAAATCTACATGAATAAAATGAAGAGTTTGTCTGTCTGTCTGTTTGTCTGTTTGTCTGTTTGTCATGAACACGCAGAGAGGAAAGATTTTAAGATTAGTAGCCCCTGTGCACAAACATATGCATATCAAAGCTGGAATTTTAAACTTTTGATTTTTCTTTAGTTATTAAAAAATTGGGTCGGATATAATAAAATGAAGAGATTTTTCCTGAATGTTTGAAGCAATGAAGAGCGTTGCCCGAGGTAGCCACGCAATTAATTTATGTGCTGTGACTGTGCCAACCTATTCATTGCGTTGTTACCCTGGGCAACGCCGGGTACTTCTGCTAGTGTTATAATTAACTTGGAATATATAAATAAAGCTATATTGAAACAATAAATTAATGTCATTGTTTAAAACGTAAACACAATATTGGTCGTCAATAGTTAAAAGAAGGAACTATTCAAAACTCGCTTTAAAAATATTTATATAAAGGTTTTTAGAACATGTGACACTTGAGAAAATTAAATACAATAGTATTCTAATTTTAAGTTGTCAATCAAACCTTCATAAAAATGAATTAATGAAACTTCTTCGACATTTTTATGAAGTGCTGCTACTCAATGATCCACTTTACTTTTCACTTAGGCTTTAATGATGACATATTATTACTAGCACCGCGTCTTACTACCCGTTCGGGTTGTACGCACTTACGCTAATGTGTAATGGTAGGGTGATTGTGAGAATGAAATTGAGGATCTACAGTTTAACATGGAATCCGAACCACGGTGGAGGCCTGACATTCCTCACATTCACAAGCTGTGATTAATACACATCTTGTCAAGAGGTGAAGGAAGGGTTTGTCAATCAGATAAATCTGTGTCAGGACCGAGGATTGAACCCCAAACCCCCAGCAAAGAAGACTGACACCTTATCCCTAGACCTCCAGGTAACCTACGATGATTAAATACAAATATTTAAAGATTTCCATCAATAAATTTTAATGAAGGCATAGTTGACAACTTAAAATTACATTATTATATATTTAATTTACTCAAGCGCAACATATTCTTAATACTTTTTAACTTTATAAACACTTTAAAGTCAAGTTTTGATTATTTCCTACTTTTAACTATTGACGACAAATATTGTGTTTACGATTATACAATGACATTCTTTTGTTGTTTCAATATAGCCTTACCTATATACTCCATTCATTTATAACATTTTCGTTTAAAAAAAAATGTAGTTACTGTCAAACATCACGACATTAATAGTGCATTAGGATAACACCTAAATGTATTCTAAAATGGCCTACCCAAAGTCCTATACTAGAATTATTCTGTGATGAGACTTTACAACTGTCTACCTATAGGTAGAATTTTACATTCTTAATAGTTTACACACACACACACGTATATTTTTTAAACAAATATTTTTTGTGATTTAATGTTGAATAATAAATTAAACTACAAGAAAAAAAGATCTACTTTCATAGATGCATAAGTTACCTAACAGTAAAATACATAGCTTTCTGTACATACTATTAATCACACAATTAATTTATTTAATTATTGTTATAAGAAGTGAGATACAGTAGTCCTGTGGCTTCTTTGGTGCTGACTGACAGCTCACAGCTGACTTCTGACAGTTAACATTTAGGTATATACATAAATTTTGACTGTCAGAAGTGACAGTTGCTAAAAACATGTTTTTGCAGATCATATGGTTGAGCGTAGGGATACATAATTTGGTCTGGTAACTTTTCAAAGCCGTCAGCTGTTAGTCAGCACCAAAGAAGCCATGGGACTACTGTACTTAACTTAATTTATGAGCGAGTGAAATTAAAGTTGTTTTTTTCAATTGGTAGACTGAATAAACTCATTATAATACATATAGTGCACAGTATCCAATAACACTATATTCTGTAAGCTAATAAACATATTAACAACAGTTATATGCTTTTATTTATTATTAAAATTACATTATTATTAAAATAAGACATTCAAAATATAGTTAATTGAACATTTTAATTGAAGTTATTAGTAGCCCTATCTACTCATATTTCAAAGTTTAAAAAAAACACCACACGTGTGGTCTCGTGGTTTAAGGAGTTAAGCTTGCTTGGGCTGTATCACCGTTGGTGAGGGAGTTTATTTAGGGGTTGTTTATAATGTGTGATTTTCTCCTTCTTCTCTGCTACTTACCCACTAAAAATACTAGACTTTATTAAAATTGCTACACGTAGACCTAAATGTGAACCCCCTACTTTAAGGAGTCCATCAATTTCAAAGAGGAGGGGAGGATTTTAGGGGGAATCAAGATTCCACCCTAGCCCTCACTTTCCTGATACCCATTGATACGAAAAAATGTCATTTTACAACAAACTGAATATCCCCTTAACCCAATTTTATCACACCAATATTTTCCAATAAGAAGTATATATCAACAAAAACATATAATTTTCATACGAAGGCTAGTAGTAATTGATTTTTTTAGACATTTAACTCAAATGTGTAATTCAGCTGTTCCCGATCCTTGAGTCGTGAAAATTGTAATCAAAATGTTATTTTGTTTGTTGAATAAAACGCGTCTTGTCACGTGAGTAGGAATATGTACTTCTTCCCAAAGTAGGGTACATACACTTTTGGTAATAAGTTCGGGCTGCCAAACCAAGAGTAAAATATATTATGCCTTGCAAATCCAAGACTACAACTTTTCCTAAGTTTTTCCCTTCTTTCATATTTGGTGTTAGTAAAAAACCAAAACAACATGGAATAAGATTCTGTTGTAATTGATCTAATTTTAATGGAAATGCCTTTGTTTGATACAAGCTTGGAAAGACAACGAATCAATAATATCAAGGAGATGTGAGATTAAATCCAATAATAGTAGGTCCAGTGAGGAGTTGAGATCCGGGCCCCCATGTCTGAGTTAATCAATTAAGCCGCCACCTGTTGGTTGTATCACTCTAACATCGGGATGACCTCTAATAGCTTTTCTGGTGACCGCACACATCAGTCCATCCCCATGGCTAAGTGATAGAGTGACTGATCGGATTTCTAGGGGGACTCTGGTTTGATTATGGGACCAAATACATTTACTATTTATATGCCAGCAACGATGGTTACATGTTCTTAGACCTTTGAATCACATTATACTTGGTCGCGATTGACGGATAGGTCAAATTGACGCCCCATAGACAGTTACGTATCCGTATGTCCACAGTCCTTGGTTTTTAGAAATTCTATTTGCGTATACACAGTCCGTAACCTTAATCTGGTAACCGTGCTAACCAATGAGATAGAGACTTCATCCAATAAAACTCTTCGGAAGAAAGTCGTCTTACGGCAAGGGGTCAATCAGCTGATCAATAGGATAAACTAAAACAACGTTTTGAGAAAACGTCCAGGATATACTTGAAATGAAGTTGAAGTAAAATCACTATATATAATTTAAAAAAAAATCATAATAATTAGTCTCACTAGGAAAACAATTTCCATGTTCATCCGTCTGAGATTCTAAAGCCCCATCTAGAGACTACATATCCGTAGGTTCGTAGTCATTATATATAGTCTGTATAACCTAGACCTTATAACGTTAAAGTTGGTCCAACTTCTACAAAGTAAGGACTTAGACGGATCAGGATCCAAACGAGAATAAAACCACTTAGAATTGTATTTTTTGTATATTTTATATGGTTGGAAAATTTGCTAGATAAATAAATATTAACATGGAAAATTTTATTTTAACTTATCGCAAAGTAATGTACAATTAGTAATGCATTAGCTGAAATCCTTACTAGTGGGTACGTAGGTGGAGGTGTCAGTCTGGTCTTATCTAGTTTGCCATTGAGGAGTTGGTTGGAGTTTGATTCTCAACCAAATGTACTGATGTGTTTTTCTTAAATAGTTTTTCACTATTCCTCCACATCATTAGTTCACCCAAAAATTAACTTTAGGGGGGACATATAGCATATTGAAGCTATTATTAACTGTCTGCTTTTTCCACTTAGGAGTTAAAGGGGCACTTTTAATGTGTGGACTGGTATGACTATCTAGTCATAGGCCAGGTCTTAAGGTTTAGTCTATATATTATATATTTAACACAGCTTCAGTTTTCTATGTAGGATAGTTTTTTTAATGTGTTTTAGGTGTTCATTAAGATTATTTACATCGTTGGTTTCAGAGGGGGCAACGCCTTTCTTGTTACAATATGGGTACGCCACTGATCTATAAACATGCAAGTAAATTTCCTCTAGATCATACTTTACTAATCCCTACTCAATTAATGTAAGCACACGGATATCCCGGATGGGCTGTTAGACTCAATGCCAAAAAAGAAGATATAGTGTGATGGTTTGGTGAAGTTATTTTGAATGCTTTTCAAGGGCCTTCGATTAAAATCTTATCAGATAGCTTTGAGCCGAGAGCTATCGTGGACAGGTAAAAAGTGGTCTGGAAGCCAGTCTAATCATATGTTCCCAGATTATAATGGTCCAAACATGTAAACTCCTTAAGGCGGCCCTGTTGGAATCTTTCGAATTTATTTTGGCGTGAACCATATCTAGAATAATACATCGTGTAGTTAAATATTGTCTGTGGCCTGGCGGTCTAGGTGTAAGGTGTCAGACTTCTGTGCTGGGGGTCAGGGGTTCAACCCTCGGTCCCGGCATAGATTTATCTGATCGCCAAACCCTTACTTCACCTCTGACAAGATGTGAATTAATCATAACTTGTCAATGTGTGGAATGACAGTCCTCCACCGTGGTTCGGGTCTCACATTAAACTGTAGGTCCTCCATTTCATCTTACAATAACCTTACCATTACACATTAGCGTAAGTGCGTATAACCCGAACGGGTAGTAAGACGCGAAGCTAATAATAATAGTCATAATAATAATTAAATATTGCGTTAGATATGGACGTCTGCGCGACAATTAATAGCGGGCCGAGGAGGGTCCCCTTAACAACAAAGTGACAGATGTACTGTCTCAACCTGTGTCTACGAGGGGGTAATGGAGTCAGGTGCACCAACCACACAGAGCTCACTTCCCGTGCGTTGATCAGTAGGAACACATGTCCTTCACACATAACATAAATGTATGGATGGAACCCAGGACCATGACGAGCATGGGATGGGCCCTTGCACCTGCGTCACCACCGTCACACCCAGGTAGAGAGCGCTAAAATGATTATACCTACTACAACACATGAACATGCACGATTCTAATTCTGGCTCAGTCCTTCAATGAAGCAACGTTTCAAAGTTCATGCTAGTTCTTATGACTCTAATCTACTTGGCTCTAATTCCATTTCAGTAACTAGAGAAAGGAACGTTTCAAAGTTTATGTTAGTTCTTATGACTCTTTAATCTACTTGGTTCTAATTCCAGTTCAGTAACTAGAGAAAGGAACGTTTCAAAGTTTATGCTAGTTCTTATGACTCTTTAATCTACTTGGCTCTAATTCCATTTCAGTAACTAGAGAAAGGAACGTTTCAAAGTTTATGCTAGTTCTTATGACTCTTTAATCTACTTGGTTCTAATTCCAGTTAGATAACTAGAGAAAGGAACGTTTCTAAATCTATACTATATCATCTAACCCTTGAATCGACTTTGTTCTGATTCCGGTTTAGTATTAAAAGGAAGGACAGCGTTTGAAGGGCACACTAATGCAAACCCTTGGTTCTGTTTTATTCGAGTTTTGATTCAAGATCTATGTTATTATTAGCACTACATCTTACTACCCGTTCGGGTTATACGCACTTACGCTAATGTGTAATGGTAGGGTGATTGTGAGATGAAAATGGAGGACCTACAGTTTAACGTGGGATCCAAACCACGGTGGAGGCCTGGCATTACCCACATTCACAAGATGTAATTAATACACGTTTTGTCAGAGGTGAAGGAAGGGTTTGGTGATCAGATAAATCTTTGCCGGGACCGAGGATTGAACCCCGGACCCCCAGTATAGAAGTCCGACATCTCACCCCTAGACCACCAGGTCACCTTGATTCAAGAATTAACTACCCGTTTTGGTGGCCACATGGTGTAAGGCATCATTCTCATAATAGACTCGACTGTAAATGACAGGAATATCGGGGTTTGAATACTGGTTGGGTGTACTGAGGGTGCTTTTTCCTAAGTGGTTTTCAATTCTGCCTCCAAGAAAATGCGGCTACACTTCCTCTAAGTTCAGATTTCCTTATCCTTAATAAATTAACGTAATTAGTTCACAGGAGTATAGCTCGGACGGGTAGTAAGACGTGGTGCTAGAGAAAAATTAAAAGGATGGTTTTCAGTCCATTCATGGTCCCCAACTGTTGAACTTATTGGAGGATTTCCATCAAAACCGAGACCCAAACAGTCCTTTATTCGCATCTTATTGTTTGATATGACCCACAGTGGTGGTTGAGTGGTCTAAGTTGTAATTATTTTATCCCCATTCCAATTGGCAGTCGCTAATTAGAGCGTCGGGGTTTCAAACCTCGGCTGGATACATTGGGGGAGGTTTTAAACCTGTGAACTGTGGTGCATTAATTTATTTAACTAAGAGTCCCTGGCTCTAGTATTTACATGGTATAATTCATATAATATATAAAGGCAAAGCGTGCCCTTCCTTCCGCATGAATTGTTTGAACACTTCTAAACTTAATACAATTGGGAAATTGGGCAAACAGATAAAGGGATCACACTTTAAACCCAGAAAAGTATCAAAATTTGGGTGTCTAAAAAAACTTTTATCAGAGTTATAAAATTTAAATTTAGCAGGCATGTTGATGGACCATTTCAGATAACCAAATATAAGTTTTTAATTTGACATTTATAAATGGGGTTTGGGGAAATGGAAGAAGTGAGGCTCAACATTTTCAAAACTAATATAAACAACAGTTGTGTAGTTACACTCCCCCCTCGCTTCAAATTCGACACTATCCAAGTGTATGGTGTAGGGTCTACTCCTCTGTTTGGGGGTGCTCGGTGGCGTCTGTAGGAATGTTGCACATGTCCTGCTCACAGGATAGCCACACGCCACCAGCTGATGTGGTACTAATAGTTCGAGTACAAATAAGAAGAGTAGTTAATACGTACGCGCCATGTGTTTGCAGCGTCACTTCACGCTAAGCTTGGTGAAACAACCGTATATGCGGAAGAACTATCTTTCGTAAGGGTCAGGGAGGTTGATTACGTGACTAGGGTACTGTGGGTTAAAATCTGTATGGCGCTATGCCCCAAAAAGGGTGGTGAAGAAATAAAAAAATAAAAAAATGTAGAGAACCTTAGGATAATGAGAACAGCAAGATTCCTCACATTTAGATTTTTAACTCGTTTGTATAAGCACACGACTTACAAACTTACATAACCCACAGATGTAACATACAAACCAGCCCCGTTAAGGGTACACTGGTATATTTTGACTAGGACCTTGTAGGCAGGGGCCTCAAGCTATTTATTTTTAGCACCATGTCTAATTATCCGACCGGGGAAAACGTTTATGTACTAATTACGCTAATGTATTAGGGATTAGTAAGGTTGTATTGGGAGGAAATATACCAACATTTGCGTTGAGGGAGGGTGAAAACCATTTATCCTTTCTATTTCGAAAGTGAACTATGATGCATTTCCTTGAGTTTCACTCTTTAGACGAGCTTTACTCTTTTGATGAACTACATTTTCACACTTAATTTGATTAACAATTAAGTTGATGCGGAAAAATCTGATAGCACACACTAGTGCCATCACAATCTTTTGCGTGAGACAATATTATCGAGAAAAAATATTCTCAAATAACTCGATTCTTGGTATTTACTTTGGATCGAAACACAATATTTACCTTTAAACTTACGTAGCCCTATTCCAAACAAATTTAAGTAATCAATTAGTTTACTATAAGCTTACATATCAAATTATGTCAGTAAGGTATTATAAATAACCCACCTGCGGTGAAACGGCCTATTCTAAACGTGTCTTCTAGATATAATTCGATCCTCTTAACTGTAACCAACACACAACCTTTAGTAAAATAGAGAACATCAAATGTGAGTTGTGACGTTGTTCAATGGGAAGATCCCCCTCGTGGAAAGGACAGTGCTAAGTAAGGCACAAGGGTGGTATAGGGTGCAATTAAGCTGATAATAGTGGGCGAATCAAGGGGAAGAGAGAGAGGAAGGAAGAGCATGGTGGATTGTGCGTGACATGTGACCATATGGCGGGATCATCGTGCGTGGTCCACGATATACATAGCTTACAGTCCATCCATCAGGAGTGGTAGGATCAACTTCTAACCTGTTAGGCTTATATGTGTAGGTCCAACATGGATCCTTCTAGCTTATTATATCTATATGTTTAACATGGCTCCAATTAGCTTATTATATGTATGCTAAGGTATTGCACTTCATTTTTTTAAATACAGTGGCTTAGAAAGCTAGTCAATTCCGCCAGGTATTTAATTTGTTTGGAGTGTAATGTCCTCAGCCAGTCTGGTCTTTCAGATGAGTGGTTATACTGGCCGGCAATGACTCGACAGAAGATAGTATGGAGGGGAACAGCAGGATCCTGATTCACCCACACATGTGTGGTGTGTAGTGCTTACTAATCCAAGTGGGGCTAGTTTGCAAGTAGTTTGCTGGTAAGAAGTTGGGTTTATAAACTTTATACACCCCAATACAATAAAATAAAGCCGTGTTACAATCTGATGTTTGTGACCACAACTCCCCCATAGTCCCCAGCTTACTACAATGATTGAACGGAGTATTATCTTAATGGGAGAATAATTAGTACTATCTGTGTTACCACCTATGTACTCACAGTTGCACTTGTCAATACAGGGAGGGAACATTACTGTAGCTTAGTTACCTACACACAGAGCGCTCCAGGAGGATCTCACACAATCTATAGTCACATTTGGTAGAATTATGCGATCGTAGCGTGATCTAATCTCACATATGGTATAATTATAAGATAGTGAGTGGTATGATCTAACCTCGCGTCTGGTAGAATTATAAGATAGTGAGTGGTACGATCTAACCTCACGTCTGGTAGAATTATAAGATAGTGAGTGGTACGATCTAACCTCACGTCTGGTAGAATTATAAGAGAGTGTGTGGTACGATCTAACCTCACATTTGGTAGAAATATAAGATAGTGAGTGGTACGATCTAACCTCACGTCTGGTATAATTATAAGAGAGTGTGTGGTACTATCTAACCTCATGGCTGATAAAATTGTAAGAGATTGTGTGATACGATCTGACCTCACATTTGATAGAAATATAAGATAGTGAGTGGTACTATCTAACCTGACATCTGGTAGAAATATAAAATAAGGAGTGGTACGATCTAACCTCACGTCTGATAGAATTATAAGATAGTGAGTGGTAATATCTAACCTCGCATTTGTAGAATTATAAGATCAGAGTATTTAACAGTAATTCCTAAATATTTGTATTAATTGTACTAAACTATATAAAATACTAAGATACATTAAAACTGTGAGCTTATGTCTAAGAAAAGTGGTTGACAATTAATACCTGTGTTAAATAGGTGAAAAGCTTAACCAAAATGGAAATACAGTTCTCGATCAAAAGCAAACTATATTAATGAATTCATCTTCAAACAGATAGGCTAATATTATATTGAGGTTAGTAAGGAGCTACAATAACTGATCATGCCTTGAAATAATATGGTTAACTCTTTAATAAAACAAACAATGTAATATAAAGCTGATCCTCGTAATTTTAGTGATATTTATGTAGACCTAAACATAACAATGTTAATTAAAACAATAAAAAAAAGTCGATTTATGAAAAGTAATATAGGTTCAATAATAAATAATGTCCACATGGTCTAAGGCGTCACTCTCGTTATGGAATAGATTGTTGGTTACGGAATACCTTGGTTTAAATCCCTGCCAGTTGTATGTAGGGTTGTTTTATCCCCCCCTCTCTCTCTCCACAACAATCTTGCTTCATTGTCATCCTTAACTGCGGCTTCGGGTTGAGCGGGTGTATACCATCTCGTGGAACTGCCGGTGACGAGGACAAGCCGATGGTGAGAGTTGAGGGGTATAAATATTAGTATAAATATGCGAATATCCCAGATGGGTAGTAAGTCACTGTGCTCAAAAACCACTCTTAAAGGGTTGATAAAACCAAATTGTTAAACTTCTAGAAGATGTTTAAGTTCACATTGACATGAGGTCACTTACTACATTTAATCTCGCAGCTGCTAAGAGTGGTGGCTACAGGACACCCCTCTTGGTTTTGGTGACATATAGAACTATCAACTGAGTGCCGAAGAATTGCAGACCGCGATATACCTGCGATGTCCTGAGACTTTGAATGCTGACATTCATGCCTCCCGTCGCCATTTGGGATATGAACGCAATCAAAGAGACGTGGTTTTCTCCCTTTGTATTTACAAGTATTCCCTGCCCGAGAAATGGGAGTTAGGGGACGGGGTGCACACACGACACACTCGCGGCACCTTTTCATCAGAGGGTGCGAACATCCGCGCCAACGTTTGAGCTGACCTCACAAACCATCCAACAAGCTCTTGCTGTTAAAACAATATAAGTCCATATCTTTTCGTGAGTGATTGTTTCACAGCTTCATTTTAAAGAAAGAGTCAGTGCAATGACCTTTGTTAATTAATATGATTTTGATACAAGGGTTGTTTAACGGAATATATTTTTTTCACTTATTTGAAGTATTTAACGTGCACTTTCTGAACCTACTGACAATATCAGCACACGACTTATAAACCAGCTTAAATCTACAACAGACACAAGATCCAGCCCCAGCCTTTAGTTCATCATTGTGAAAGAAAAAACCCATATTTCCCCAATTATAAATTTTCCGGCCATGCCAAGAATTGAACCCTGAACCCTTAGTTCATTATACATACACGGCACCGGCTGAGCCAAGGTGTTAAAGATATTGCGCTGCAGAGCCCTTATTTTTAGGAAATGTTACTTGGCTTAGCATGCAATACATACATTATAAAATTAACTTGTGACATGAAATATAAATATTCTTCCTCCCATACTTTCAACACACAAAAATGCATAACAGTTAGAAAATGTTTTTTCTACTTTTTGATTCATAAGCCTTGTCCATAATATACATCAGTCAGAAGTCACTTAGATTCAACAGAGAGAATGTTGGACATTCCTGTGACTTTGAGAAGATGATATATAAGCTAATACTTATCACCCAAAATGCAAGTTGAGTCAGATATTATCACAGTCCAAGAAAAGATTTAGAAGATGGTTGTAAATGAAATCATTAGGTTGGATAATAGGCAATAGGGCAGAACATGACTGTGGTGTTCTATGTCAATGTTGCAGGATTAGACACTCCTAAAATAGAATGGGTAAAAAATATCTGTAAATGCATATATCCATTTATATGGATGAAATTAATATTTATCAAATATAATTCAAACATTTCATTACGACAAAGGAATCGAAGAAGAGAGTTTTGATTTAGCGCATAACGTCTTACCACTGAGCCATTCTGGATTCATCCCGTGCTAAGAGTCATTCATCTGGCATAGTTTAGGGCAGATTCTTCTTTTTGTGTTGATGTTTTGAATAAAAAGGTCGTCTTTAGTTTTGGCGATTATAGCACCACCACCTTATAGCTCATAATATCTCATAATGTTTTTAAAGGGGGTATAATATAATATATATTTAATATATAAATATTATAATGTAATATAATATAATAATACATAATGTCGAGCCTATATAATATGTATTATAATATATTATTATATATATTTTATACAATAATATATATAATATATTAGCTATATACTATAATATAGTATATATTATCATAATAATATATAAGTTATATAGTATATATATTATAATATATGCAATTTAAGTTACATAATTTTTGTAATATATATCATACAATAATATATGTAATGTAATAATCCATGTAATATAATACGTACAATATTTATTACATCATATTATATTGTAAGCTCGAAACATTTTGTTTTGTGGCTGAAATTCTTCCATGGGCAAGCCAATTTAGAAAATAACAATTCAGTGGATGGTCAAACAACCCAAACTCTTTTTGATTTTGATAGTGAATATTTAACTGATATTTGCTTAACAACCAGAACAAAGTTATAGCCAGCTTCAACCGTCAAGACATCACATTTTTCAAATAATTTGAGGCGCACAAATGCAAAATAGGCTATGCGTGGTTGAAGTAAAATGTTTACCAAACAAACTCAATAGCCAACATGCGTAAGGGTATATAACTAACTTAAACAAGGTGTATGGACATTAAACAGCATTTGGAATGGCTAAAAGTGCTTTTAGTGAGCAAGGATCTTCCCCAGTGAATAGGTATTATTAACAGATTCAGAAACAATTTATGAACATAATCTAAAAATTTCTTCTGAAAAATCACTCTTAAAAAATTAAATTTAAAGTAAAAATAATGAGTTACAAGATTAAAAAAAACATTTTCAAAGTTCAATCTTAAGAAAAATGCAAAGTAGATCAGTTCAAAGCTCTGTTTTACCTACAAGTAGTCCTTATTAAAGAGGAAAGTAGTTTTTAGTTTTATAAATAAAAATGGCATGGAAATTATATTTTAGAAGACATGATCCAGTGTATGGACCGCGAGCATGGGATCGTTTCAGGATATGCTAACCCAATCATCAAGGCTTGTTTATAAATAAACGCTAAATTATCATACTAAAGCTAGAAATATTTTTGATCAAAGTTAAGATTATTTCTAACTATTTGATAGTGCTATAATGCAACACAATTGCATCTTGATGGACACAATTATGGAACCATTTTATTAATATGGATAATTTTGTTTAATTTTATTAATTTGAAAAAAAATAGAAATGTAATGTAGGCCCTAGAGTCTAAAATTAATTATATTGTTATGTATAATTAGAACTAGTTAAATTAATAATATTTTAACCATTTTAGAAATGTTGTTAGTGACCACCAATACGTTTAGAATCAATTAAATATTGGCAAAACTTTCTCATATTCATTTAAAACGTATTTCAAGTTTAAACAGCGGACGATATATGTTTCCTATTCCATCCATATCCTCCAAAGAATTGTTTAAATTTCACACATTACAAAACATAGTCGGGTTTCTCTCCACTCTACATCACCTGATCCTTCTGTTCCTGAGCTGGCAGTTCCGGTGTGGACATGTTTCGTTATTGCACCGACCACTCGCCTATTGTTACGGCCTGAGAAGTCCTTCATGTTCCGTGGCAGGATGAAGATGGGGAATGATTTAATGGACCTTTCACTTACAACCACAAAGGGTCACCAGTTTTTACACAATTAAAAAACTAGCTTCATAACCTTGATTAAGGTTTCTTTTCCATTGATTGTATACCAATTGAAATAGCTGTGGTCAAAAACACACGGTCTTAAATAAGTTGGCTACACTTACAGACGTCCAAAACTGTTTCCCTCCTCGCAAATACGGATTCATTTTCTTTAAATTGTATCCCCCTCATACCTACCCATTAGTAAAAGGTAGCTGTGAAGGTTAAACCACCTCTATTTTACCCGATTTTATTCAATTCCTAACAACTCCCAAACAACTGAAACCAAGGGCATTAGGAGTCGGACTCCCAAAGGTGGGTTTCCATAGGAACTGTTGACTGCTACGTCAGATCTTTACTGCTATAGTAAGGTTCAGGTAAGAAGAACAGTAAATGACACTCACAAACGTTAGTAAAACTATTTTTATGTAGTCATACCTCAAGTAGTTTTATGTACTGTACATATTTAACTTTAAATAGATATCAACAAAACCTATAAAATAGCATTAATAATAAAGTGAAATGAAATCAATGTTGGCCCAAAAAATATTTGTATTTTATAAAACTGTCCGAAAACAAAGTTATTTGGACCAAAATGGGATGAGGCTACAGTGGAGTGGCTGAGGTTACATAATGAAGAAATACATACCCTGTACTCATCAAAAGACATTGTTAGGATATCCAAGTCTCGTAGATCACGGTGGGCAGGACTTGCATCAGGAATGGGAGATTCTAAAGCCTTGTTCAGAGTATTGACTGGCAAACCCAATGGTAAGAGACTATTGGGAAGACCTAGACGCAGATAAGATAAAATTAGAATAGACCTTAAAGATATCGGGTGAAATGAGTTGGACTGGGTAGATATAGATCAAGATAGGGATAGGCAGAGTTATTTTGTAAGTGTGAAAACGAAGTTTAAATATTCTAATGCTATAGAATAAGTAAAGTAAGTTCTTTATGACAGAATCCTACTATATCCGTCACGACCGGTAGTCTAGGTCTTCAGTCACTCATCATACACAGACTATTTTAATGAAATTAGTTTTATTTTGGCTGGAGGCATCTTACTATCTCTAATATCCGCACCAGTGGGAGCACAGTTTTATTGACAAAGCATTTTTTTTTTCTGGTTTGCCGGTGACAAGGAGGTCGGGGCAGAATTCTGGCAGAATGTACTGAGGATGGTTTTTATAAATGGTTTTTACACTCACGCTTAATGCAAATGAGGGTACATTTCCTCAAAGTTTCTTCCTTGCTCATCCCTAGCCCATTAGCCTAATAAATGTAATAGGTTTACGGTTTAGCAAGAACGGGCAGTGAGACGTGGTGGAGAATCAACAACTATTCCCAAAACAAGGATGAAAACAATGACAATGAATAAGCGTCGTATTTTTCGAGTATTTCACTGGTTATCTCGTGATTGTCGTAATAACTATTTTAATACCAGTCTGCAAGGAATGGGCGATAAAGTAGTGTGGTTTGAATATAGAAACCAATAGGTCAATGTGAAATAAGTGTCTAAAGTTGGTTTGGGCATTTTGAGTGGATGAGTGTAGATCGAGTGATGAAGCAATCATATGAAGGTAAAGTGTGTGGATCAAAAGGAAGGGCTAGGCCATGTGAAGCNGAGTGATGAAGCAATCATATGAAGGTAAAGTGTGTGGATCAAAAGGAAGGGCTAGGCCATGTGAAGCGTAGCCAACTGTTGTAGATGAGAGAAACAATAAGAGTTTTAAGAATAAAAGAGCATGTATGACTTGTTGTATGGGTGTTGTTGAAGCGAAGAGAGTTCGCAAGGATAGGGAAGTGTGAAGAAAGTTAGTGAGGATGGATTAAGAACGGAGTTGTGTTTTTTTTAGCCTCGTGCGGTGTTTTGCTTATGCTTCAAGGGAACGGTGTGATCAGGTATATATGTATTATGAATGTATCTATTGGGTTACATCACCTATGTGAATGGGGCGTTATAATCGGCCATTATAGCTAGTGTCCTACTCTCATATTGGTGGGTGTAACATGATGTGTGTAGTAACTAATTACACACTCGTGTGTACGTATGTAGCCATAGCCCACGTGGCCTGTCATCTCATTATCAGTGCAAGCAACGAGGGGAGATAGTGGGACTAGAATGAGGGTCCCTTGCCCTTATCTCCCCTGGTCCTTGGATAGCTGTCCTCGTCCTAGGATAACATGCAGGTGGCCGTGGACCGGTCGTAGGCCGAGAGCGTTAATCATCTGTAAACTAAGATATGAATGAATCATCCAGGCGTAAACTCTGACTTGGGATGCCTGAGGTTCGATATTCAATCAGGGTGGGTACTATTTCCAAACTTTTTAAATAATACATTTAACACAGGTATCAAGGCGGCCACCTCGGTCAGTGAGAAATTATCAATCACTGACATGCCACCCGGAAATACAATGGTCTGTGTCGTTTCTAGAACTACTTTCAATTATGTATATTTTTATACTCACTTTCGCCCCTCACCTACGACCGCTCTTTGTCATGTCAATAAGAAAGAGGGAAAGAAAACCATAACATTTCTTATCTCAAGGTATGAAAGAAAGATCGCTGCTAATTCTATAAGTATCTTTGAAAATTTTGTTGTGAGTCGATCAAAAAAATACTGTATTTTTCTAGAG